>JAQZBX010092160.1:0-12304 GCA_029593785.1 Cabassous unicinctus
CCCCCAATCCCCCCTTGCATAAACCACTACTCCTAATGCCATTTTTAAACTACTACCAAACCCCAAAAATAGGACAATGGCACCAAGAAAAATAGTTCATCATTACTAAATAACCCTAAAACTTACTAAACCAACATCACCAATGTATTACAAACTTATATTGGTGATTTTTTAGTAAAATTTTTCACTAGAAATTGAGATGAAAATACAGTAAATTACTATATTATTGATTTTGTAGTAAATTTTTCACTAGAAATTGAGACGAAAATACAGTAAATTATTATATTGCTGATTTTTTAGTAAATTTTTTCACTAGAAATTGAGACGAAAATACAGTAAATTATTATATTATTGATTTTTTAGGAAATTTTTCACTAGAAATTGAGGCGAAAATACCGTAAATTATTATATTGCTGATTTTTTAGTAAATTTTTTTCTCTAGAAATTGAGATGAAAATACAGTAAATTAATATATTGCTGATTTTTTTAGTAAAATTTTTCATTAGAAATTGAGACGAAAATACAGTAATTTACTACCACACCTCACCAAAAACCCATTACAACGTCCATGTAGCTTAAAACAAAGCAAGGCACTGAAAATGCCTAAATGAGCCCAAACGACTCCATAGACACACAGGTCTGGTCCTGGCCTTACTATTAGTTCACAGCAAAATTACACATGCAAGTATCAGCACCCCCGTGAGAATGCCCTCTAGCTCTTTACTAGACCAAAAGGAGTGAGCATCAAGCACACTAACCACACTAGTAGCTCATAATGATTTGCTTAACCACACCCCCACAGGACACAGAAGTGATAAAAATTAAGCAATAAGCAAAAGCTCGACTAAGTTATGCTGTCATACAGGTTTGGTAAATCTCGTGCCAGCAACTGCAGTCATACAATTAACCCAAATTAATAATCCCTGGCGTAAAGCATGTTTATAGTATTATCACTAATAAAGTTAAATTTTTATTATGCTGTAAAAAGCCCTAGTCAAAATAAAAATACCCCACAAAAGTGACTTTAGGAAACCTGAATACACGATAGCCAGGACCCAAACTAGGATTAGATACCCCACTATGCCTGTCCCTAAACCAAAACAATTCACAAACAAAATTGTTCGCCAGAGTACTACTAACAACAACTTAAAACTCAAAGGACTTGGCGGTGCTTTACATCCTCCTAGAGGAGCCTGTTCTATAATCGATAAACCCTGTTATACCTCACCACCCCTCGCTAATACAGCCTATATATCGCCATCTTCAGCAGACCCTAACAAGGAACCAAAGTGAGCACAATAATATACACAAAAACTTTAGGTTAAGGTTTAGCCTATGAGGTGGGAAGAAATGGGCTGCATTTTCTAAAACTAGGACTCCCACGAAAACCTTAATGAAACATTGTTAAGCATGAGGCAGATTTAGTAGTAAGCTAAGAATAGAGAGCTTAGCTGAATTAGGTTATAAAGCATGCACACACCGCCCGTCACCCTCTTCAATTATTCAAATCCACAGTAAACACTCTACCTATTCAACTACAATATGAGAAGAGACAAGTTGTAACAAGGTAAACATACTGGAAATTGTGTTTGGATAGCCAAAGTGTAGCTGAAACAAAGCATCCGGCTTACACCCTGAAGATTTCAGATACACTGACCACTTTGAACCAAACCTAGCCCCAAAACTACCCAACGCAACTACCATACAACAATCAAACAAAACATTTACCTAACATTTAAAGTATAGGAGATAGAAATTCTTGCACTGGCACCATAGAAAAAGTACCACAAGGGAAAGATGAAAGACCACTTCACAGTACAAAACAGCAAAGACGAACACTTCTACCTTTTGCAAAATGAGCTAACCAGAACATTTTGGCAAAGAGCACTTCAGTCAAGCACCTCGAAACCAGACGAGCTACTTATGGACAGTAAAGAGATCTAACTTGTCTATGTTGCAAAATAGTGAAAAGATCCTTAAGTAGAGGTGAAAAACCAGCTAAGCCTGGTGACAGCTGGTTGTCCAGAACAGAATATTAGCTCAACTTAAAATTTACCCCAAGAACCCACAAGCCAATCCTACTGTAAATTTTAAATGTAATCAAAAGAGGTACAGCTCTATTGAAACAAGGACTAAGCCTAAACCAGAGAGTAAACTACAAACATTCTCCATTTTTGGCCTAAAAGCAGCCACCAATAAAGACAGCGTTAAAGCTCAAAAAACAACATCAACCTAAATCCCATAAACCACCAAGCCATCTCCCAATAAATAACACTGGACCAATCTATTACTTAATAGAATAGATAATGTTAGCATCAGTAACAAGAATACTTTCTCCGAGCGTAAGCGTACATCAGAACAGATACCCCACTGACAATTAACAGCAAGGCAACTACAACCCACCCAATAATAATATTCTACATCTACTGTGAACCCAACACAGGCATGCACACCGGAAAGATCTAAAGAAATAGAAGGAACTTGGCAAACACAAATCCTGCCTGTTTACCAAAAGCATCACCTCTAGCATTACAATTATTAGAGGCACTGCCTGCCCAGTGACATATGTTCAATGGCCGCAGTACCCTGACCATGCAAGGGTAGCATAATCACTTGTTCTCTAATTAAGGACCCGTATGAATGGCCAAACAAGGATTCAACTGTCTCCTATCTCCAATCAGTGAAATTGACCTTCCCATGAAGAGGTGGGAATAAACATATAAGAAGAAAAGACCCTGCGGAGCTTAAGTTAATCGGCTCAACAATAACCACCCAACATCCAATAGGAACAAATACATGTAGTATGAACTGCCAATTTTTGTTGGGATGACCTCGGAGCAAAACAAACCCTCCAAATGATAAGCACCAAGACCCACAAGTCAAAGTCCACCATATCATTTATTGACCCAAAGCATTGATCAACGGAACCAGTTACCCCAGGAATAACAGCGCAATCCTATTATAGAGCCCATATCGACAATAGGGTTTATGACCTCAATGTTGGATCAGAACACCCAAATGGTGCAGCCACCATTAAAGGTTTGTTTGTTCAATGATTAAAGTCCTACGTGATCTGAGTTCAGACCGGAGCAATCCAGGTCGGTTTCATTCTATAACTGATTTCTCCCAATATGAAAGGTTAAGAGAAATAAGGCCAACTTTGCACATGCACCTTAAATCCTAATAGATGAAGTTAAACTAAATCTAGACTACCCACACCAAACATGCTCTAAACCAGGGCTTTGTAAAGATGGCAGAGACAGGTAATTGTGTAAGACTTAAACCTTCATAACCAGAAGTTCAACTCCTCTTCTTAACATTATGTTTGTAATAAATATCCTATGTTTAATAATCCCCATCCTCCTAGCAATAGCCTTCCTAACGCTAGTTGAATGAAAAATCCTAGGCTACATGCAACTACGCAAAGGCCCAAACATTGTAGGACCATATGGCCTACTCCAGCCAATTGCTGACACATTCAAGCTATTCATCAAAGAACCCCTCCAACCACTAACATCATCGAAACGTATTCATCCTAGCCCCCACACTAGCCTTTTCCCTGGCTCTATCCCTATGGATCCCAATACCCATACCACACCCACTTATCAACCTAAACCTGGGCGTACTATTCATCCTAGCCCTCTCTAGCTTAGCAGTATACTCAATCCTATGATCTGGATGAGCCTCCAACTCAAAATATGCCCTCATTGGAGCCCTATGAGCAGTAGCACAAACAATCTCCTACGAAGTAACCCTAGCCATTATCTTATTGTCAATCATAATAATAAATGGGTCATTCACACTGTCTACCTTAACCACAACTCAAGAACACCCATGACTAATCTTCCCACTATGACCCCTAGTAATAATATGATTTTTTTCAACACTGGCAGAAACAAATCGAGCCCCGTTCAACCTTACCAAAGGTGAATCCGAGCTAGTATCTGGATTCAACGTCAAATACGCAGCAGGACCATTCGCCTTGTCCTTTATAGCTGAATACACTAACATCATTATAATAAACACACTAACAACAACCCTATTCCTAGGAGCTCTACACAACCCCCTGTTCCCAGAACTATTCACAACAAATTTCATCACAAAAACCCTTATCCTCACAATCACATTCCTGTGAGTACGAGCATCATACTCATGATTTTCGTTATGACCAGCTAATACACCTACTATGAAAGAGCTTCCTACCACTGACTCTGGCACTATGCATACTTAACGTATCCACTCCAGCAATATCTGCAGGAATCCCATCACACATATAGGAATATGTCTGACAAAAGAATTACTTTGATAGAGTAAAACATAGAGGTTACAATCCTCTTATTCCTAGAGTTGTAGGACTTGAACCTTCACCTGAGAAATCAAAAATCTCTGTGCTCCCATATTACACCACACTCTAAGTAAGGTCAGCTAATTAAGCTACCCGGCACATAGCCCGAAAATGTAGGTTCACAACCTTCCCGTACTAATAAATCCAATCATCTTTACCATTATCCTACTCAACCTATCCTTAGGAACAATAATCACCATAATCAGCTCCCACTGACTACTAATTTGAATAGGACTAGAAATAAACATGTTCTCCATAATCCCAATTCTAATAATCAAACCAAACCCCTGTTCCACAGAAGCAGCCACTAAGTATTTCCTAACCCAAGCGATAGCATCTATACTCCTAATACTAGCTGTAATCATTAACCTAACCCACTCAGGCCAATGGACGATCATAAAAATATTTAACCCCATAACATCCTACACAATAACCGTAGCACTAGTTATAAAACTGGGACTAGCCCCATTCCACTTCTGAGTCCCAGAAGTAACCCAAGGAACTCCGCTAATACCAGGCATAATTCTTACATGACAAAAACTAGCCCCAATAGCAATCATATATCAAATTTACCCAGCCATCAACTTGAACATAATCCTTATTATAGCCATCCTATCAATTATAATCGGGAGTTGAGGAGGCCTAAATCAAACACAATTATGAAAAATTATAGCCTACTCATCCATTGCACACATAGGATGAATAACATTCATCATCTCATTCAACCCCTCACTCACGATCCTAAACCTAGCAATTTACCTAACAAAAACAATCACAATATTCATCTTATTCATCAACAACTCATTTACCACCACCCTATCAATATCACTTATGTGAAACAAAGCCACAATCCTAATCACCATAACTCTAGCGACACTACTATCAATAAGAGGACTACCCCCACTATCAGGTTTCCTCCAAAAATGAATAAACATCCAAGAACTTACAAAAAACAACATAATCCTACTTCCAACCATGATAGCCATACTAGCACTACTAAACCTCTACGTCTATTTATGACTGCTGTACTCAACATCACTAAGCATATTCCTGTCAACCAATAACATAAAAATGAAGTGAAAAATTAAACCAACAAAATTTCCTCCCTTCACACCAACCCTAATCATCACATCTACCATGATAATCCCACTAACCCCAATAATAGGAATCCTAAACTAGAGATTTAGGTTAAACAAGACCAAGAGCCTTCAAAGCTCTAAGCAAGTATAAATTACTTAACCCCTGAACCAAAGATTGTGAGACTATACCCCACATCTTCTGGACACAAACCAGACACTTTAATTAAGCTAAATCCTCACTAGATTGATGGGCTCCAACCCCATGAAACTTTAGTTAACAGCTAAATATCTTAAACATCTGGCTTCAATCTACTTCTTGCGCCGTAAGAAAAAAAGGTGGGAGAAGCCCCGGCAGCGTTTGCAGCTGCTTCTTTGAATTTGCAGTTCAAATAACACATCGGAGCCTTGGCAAAAAAAGGACTTCAACTTTGTCTTTAGATTTACAGTCTAATGCTTACTCAGCCATTTTACCTATGTTCATCACACGGTGACTCTTTTCGACAAACCACAAAGATATTGAAACTTTATATTTACTATTCGGTGCCTGAGCAGGAATAATGGCACTGCCCTAAGCCTACTAATCCAAGCTGAACTAGGCCAACCAGGAACACTATTAGGAGACGACCAGATTTACAATGTAATCATAACTGCCCATGCATTCGTTATAATTTTCTTCATAGTCATACCAATTATAATTCGTGGCTTTGGTAACTGACTAGTGCCACTAATAATTGGTGCCCCAGACATAGCATTCCCATGAATAAATAACATGAGCTTTTGACTTCTCCCTCCTTCATTTCTACTTCTACTAGCCTCATCAATATTTGAAGCTGGGGCAGGAATAGGCTGAACAGTGTACCCACCACTGGCAGGCAACCTGGCCCACACAGGAGCATCCGTAGACCTCACTATCTTCTCGCTACACCTATCAGGGGTGTCATCTATCCTAGGGCCAATCAACTTTATTACCACCATTATTAATATAAAACCCCCTGCCATAACCCAGTATCAAACCCCACTCTTCATCTGAGCAGTACTGATCATAGCAGTTCTCCTACTACTCTCGTTACCAGTCCTCGCTGCTGGCATCACCATACTAGTAACAGATTGAAACCTCAGTACCACATTCTTCGACCCTGCAGATAGAGGTGACCCAATCTTTATCAACACCTATTATGATACTTCGGACACACAGAAGTGTATATTCTCATCCTACCAGGATTAGGCATGATTTCACACATCGTCACCTACTACTCTATTAAAAAAGAGCCATTCAGTTACATAGGAATAGTATGAGCTATAATATCAATCGGCTTCCTAGGTTTCATCATATGGGCCCACCACATATTTACAGTAGGTATAGATGTAGGCACACGAGCCTACTTCACATCAGCCACAATAATTATTGCCATTCCAACCGGAGTGAAAGTATTCAGCTGACTAGTTACACTGCACGGGGGTGGGGGGGGTATTAAATGATCCCCAGCCATACTATGAGCCTCAGGTTTCATCTTCCTATTTACAGTAGGGGGTCTTACAGGAGTCATACTAGCTAACTCATCTCTAGATATTGTCCTGCATGACACTTACTATGTAGTAGCCCATTTCCACTACGTCCTCTCTATGAGGGCTGTATTCGCCAATATAGGCGGCTTCGTCCACTGATTCCCCCTATTCACAGGATACACTCTAAACCTAACATGAGCCAAAATCCACTTTATCATTATATTTGTTGGCATAAACCTGACATTCTTCCCTCAACACTTCCTAGGCCTCTCAGGTATACCACGACGTTACTCCGACTACCCAGACGTGTATACAATATGAAATACCGTGTCATCAATAGGATCTTTCATCTCACTCACAGCGCTTATAATAATAATCTTCATAATTTGAGAGGCATTCACATCTAAAGGAGAAGTATCACTAGTCAAACTTACTCCTACCAATATCGAATGACTGCATGGCTTCCCTCCACCATACCAGACATTCAAAGAGCTCGCTTACATAAAAGTGTAATGGAGAAAGGAAGGAATCGAACCCCCAAAAACTGGTTTCAAGCCAGCTTCATAGCCTCTATGGCTTTCTCCACATGAAGCACTAATAAAATAATTATATAACTTTGTCAAAGTTAAATTATAGGTTAGAGCCCTTTATGCCTCCTATGCCCTACCTACTCCAATTAGGATTTCAAGATGCCACATCACCCATCATGGAAGAATTACTACATTTTCACGACCATACACTCATAATTGTTTTCCTGATCAGCTCCCTAGTACTCTACATCATCACACTTATACTAACAACAAAACTCACCCACACAAGCACAATAGACACCCATGAAGTAGAAACAGTATGAACCATTGTACCCGCTGTTATTCTAATCCTCATTGCACTCCCATCCCTTATGAATCCTCTACATGATAGAGGAAATTAACAACCCATTACTAACCATCAAAGCCATGAGACACCAGTGATACTGATTCTATGAATATACAGACTACGAAGACCTAAACTTCGACTCATACATAATCCCAACTACAGACTTAAAACCAGGGGAGCTCCGGCTATTAGAAGTAGACAACTGACTCATTCTACTGATAGAACTATCAGTCCACATACTAATCTCATTAGAAGACGTCCTGCACACATGAGCCGTACCATCCCTAGGCCTTAAAACAGACGCAATCCCCGGGCAATTGAACCAAGCTACACTAATATCTACTCATCCAGGACTATATTATGGCCAATGCTCAGAAATTTGTGGCTCAAACCATAGCTTCATGCCAATTGTCCTAGAACTAGTCCCATTAAAACACTTCGAGAACTGATCAACATTGATACTTTAAATTCCTTGAGATGCTAAAATAGCATTAGCCTTTAAAGTTAAAGACTGAGAGTGTAATAAATTTCTCCTCAATGAAATGCCTCAATTAGACACATCCACATAATTCGCCATCATTTTATCAATATTATTATCACTAGTTATCCTCACGCAATTAAAATTCACCAAACACAACTCATTTTACCAACCACAACTTACCACGGCAGAAAAACCAAAACACATAACTCCCTGAGAGACAAAATGAATGAAAACTTGTGTACCTCATTTGCTGCACCTACAATAATAGGACTGCCAGTAGTCACATTAATCATCATAATCCCAAGTATTTTATTTCCCACCCTTAAATGCCTAATTAATAACCGAATCATAGCCATTCAACAGTGATTAGGAAATACAATTCTAAAACAAATAATGAACATCCACAACACCAAAGGACACACATGAGTACTCATACTAGTCTCCCTCATCACTTTCATTGGCACAACAAACCTTCTAGGCCTCCTACCACATACATTCCCCCAATTTTTAGCATCTCATTTAAATCACCTATTGGTTATTTGCAGTTGATTTTCAACCTTAGCTATATAAACTAGAGACACTGTTCTCATATATATTAGTTGATTTTTTTTTTTGTAAAATGGCCCACTTATAAAAGAGCTGCATGGGGATAAAAATGCTTTAATTCCACATTATTTTGTAATAATCAGACCAGTGATATGGTCCCTTTTTTTTGGTAATTACTGTTCACGAATAAATGCCATGAGAAAGTAGAAGGCATCGAGAAGAGAGCTACAAAAATAAGCAAACATCCAAATCCCTGCCATATTGGAGCCAAAAACTGAATTGAGATATGTTTATAGGCATATGTGAGGACTGTTGGGACATGAAAGCTTCTTGACCTGCAATATACCAATGGTGACAGTCAGGAATCTGATCTGTGACAAGGGTCCATTTCCATCAAGATCATCATCTGTATAATTATAAATCCATGTATGTGGTGGATAAAACAGGAGGGTAATCTTGCCTGCAGGTCATAAGCCTAAAGCTAATATATTTATTCACAAGGTATTGCAGTACCACCAGGACACTTTCTCCTCCATTAGCCTATGAATATGATGGACACAAGCACACCATCCTCTGATGAGTCACCATTCCAAGTGGAGTCCATGAACCAGCAGCATCAGTCTCATCCTGGACCTCATCAGAAAGGCAGATATTAGGGACCCATTCCACACCTGCTGAGTTGAAATCTGTATTTTACAGGATTGACAGGTGATTTATTTGCACAGTAAAGCTTAGAAGCCAGTGGTCTCATGGACCCAGGTGTAAATAAGGCCAGAATTGATCAGAGGCAAGGGAGGGTAGAAGCAAGAAGAGGCTTTGAGAGTAAACAAAAATTCTTAGACATTACAATCATGGATAACCATAAGAATGATCACAGTAATTGAACATGTGTCTGTGTTTTTACAATTGCACATGTGGAGAGGTAGTTGACTGTTAAAATACCTAAAAAGTGCCCTTATTGGGCCTTAATAGAAGAAGAATTGAGGAACAGTAGCCTACAGTTAGGGACTGAAAGAAGAATTTTTGGAAAGGTAAATCCCAGAAGACAGAGCAAGGCACAAACAAGAGAAGACCATTATGAAAATCTTACACCACTTAAGTCTCCAGCTCTGGTTGGGGTTTCTGGGTTCACTACATTCTGTTCTCTCTCAGCTCCTGCTCTGGGCTTGGCTCATTCACAATTTCAATGCCTTGAATACTTAGTTTTCCAGGCTGCTATGACAAAGAACATATTTGGGTTGGTTTAAACAACAAGAATTTATTGGCTTATGGATTTATGGCCAGAAGTCCCTAATCAAGGTATGGGAGATGTCATTTTTCTCCTCAGCTTCAGCAGTTTTGCTTGTGACAGTTCTCTATCACATGGCAATGTCATGGTTTCCTCCTGATTGCTCCTCTGACCCTCTGGCATTTTTAATATCTCTACTAATAGAAATGAAATATCACACTGAGTCCATTTGGTCTTATCCAAATAGGATCTTAGAAGATACGATTCACATATGAGCCCACACCTTAACTGATAATAAGTTTTCAAATAACCCTATTAACAAGTGGACTTGCACACAAAGGAACAAGTATTAAGCTTAAGAACATGTCTTTTGAGGGTGTGCATAATTTGGTCTACCACAGTCGACCCTCTTTACCCAAAAAAGATATGTTCTTCCTTCATGTAAAATTCATTCACCGCAAAAAGAAACTAATTTAAAAAAAAAATACATTCACCCTATCACTATATCCCAAAAGCCTCACAAAATTAGTTATGTGTGTATTCAATCCTGTAGGAGAATTCCTTTCCATCTGTGGGTCTGTGAA
Source organism: Cabassous unicinctus (assembly GCA_029593785.1). Lineage (NCBI taxonomy): Eukaryota > Metazoa > Chordata > Mammalia > Cingulata > Chlamyphoridae > Cabassous > Cabassous unicinctus. The sequence continues at coordinate 10,646 of JAQZBX010092160.1, forward strand.
ATCTAAGAAATAGATTCTCTGCTCCCAAAATAAGGCAGGGTTTTATTTTCTTTAATTAAACATTTCAATTCCAGAAGGAAAAATTGAAAAGAATACAGAGACTCCATTTCAGACTCAGGTCTGAAACTCACAAGGGTAATCCCCATAAGACTTCAGGTTGTGTCATTTGTGAATTGATACTTTATCCTTTGGGCCTGCTGGAGTGGAAACTCTACTGTTTCAAGTGCTCTGAACATTATAACCTGTTGGTTCTATTTCTCTTCACAAGCTTGACTCATACAGTTTCCTTGCCTCATCAGCTGGGACCTCTAGTTGTGGAGTGTTCTTTTTTTTGCCATCAATCTCCACTCTCTCCCATCATGCATTCTGAGAAGACATAAACCATGATGGTCCAGGAACATTATTGGTGAGAGCTGCCAAATGGAAATTATACAAATTCTCAACAACAGTATAGTGGGATACACAAACTTAAATATATTAACACAAAATATTACCATGAACCAATGACCATGGATGGTCTATAAGCATATCTAAAAATAATGATAAAGTCAGGGAAATGAGCTTACAAATAATAATGTAAATTATAATTGATTTATATATACTACACAAATAATAAAAATTAAGATATAATTGAGCATTAGAAGGGTGGTTTTCCAAATATTGGGAAGATGTCTAGAAAAGAGCAGATGTGGGAAATTCTAAGATTGTGGTTTACAGGGGTATTCTTTTTATAATTTACTCTTCCATCTGAGTAATATTTATGTTGAAAACTTATTTGTAATGTGAAGTGAGAGAAAGGAGATAATACATCTGATGATTTAGTAAATCTATAGATTTTTCACTTACAAAACCATTTAATTTTAGTACAAAATGTATAGAAAGGCAGACATTTTGCTTAAAGAAATAGAAAGAGCCATATATTTTGACAAAAAAAATATGTGAAATGTGCATTCCAGTCCTGCACCCTAATGTGTATATTCCATTGCATATGAACTTCTAGAATTGTTACTTCACTGAGAAGATAATTATCAAATGCAATTTTTTCAGTGGTCCATGGTGATTCTGAGGTTGGGGGGAGGAAAGAATAGGAGTAAAATGGGGCATTTTGGGAACATTGGAATTGTTTTGCATGACATTGCAGTGATGGATACAAGTCATTTGACATTTTATTTAACCTGTAAAATTGTGTCTAACAAATTATAATTTAAACTATATTCCATGGGTAGTAGCAATGCATCAATATTTGTTGATCAATTGTAACAAATGTACTTCATTAATAAAATGTTTTGTTTTTTTTTAATTAGGGGAGAGCGCAAATGCAGTTCCCCACTATGACAAATTTTGCAATTGAGTTTCCCACATTTGGGGAAATCGCAGGGATAAGTACATCCGGAGTGTAATGGATAAGCCTCGACCTGGGAAAACCACCTTCGTGATCATGGTATCTCCCCTGCCAGGTAAGTATAATAAAACATGTCATTAATAGGGGGAAATGTGTTGGGAGATGGGGTGTATGGGAATCTCCTATATTTTCCTTTCTTAATGAGTTATTTCTTTTTATTTAAATTTTTTTTTAAAAGATACTTAGATTATATAAATGTTACCCCAAAATTATAGGGACTCCCCATATGCTTCACCTCCTACACTCCCACAACCTCC
>JAQZBX010092161.1:0-12304 GCA_029593785.1 Cabassous unicinctus
CAATTCAGGACCTCTATAAACTTAAGTTGCCTGCTGGGTTTTTTTGTTTTGTTTTGTTTTTTAAATCAAAACGCACTTCTACCAAGCCCATGACGGCAACTTTTTTGTCTTTCTATTACTTGCCAATGTCCTCTTTTACTATTAATAAATAGTAAATTTTTAATACAATTTTTAATACGCACTGTCTTCTGATATAAAATCTGATGGTAGGATGAACTGTATACTTTATTAATATGTATCAATAAAGTGATTTTTTTTTTTTTTAAATCTCATGGTCTAGAAGAGTATTACGCATTTTACTGGAGACTTGAAGCATTAATCCTTAATTAAAGCCACCGACCATCATGGGGCATCTGTTTTGGGGATATCTGCTATAGGTAGGGTAACCATATAATTTATTGTCCAAATTAGAGCTCTTTTGAGAATGAAAAGGGGACATCTAATTATTATACCTAGACAACAAGGAAACTGGTACTACCCAGGCAAATCAGGACTTCTAGACACCGTAATTCCAGATTCTCAGAGACCACCAGAATTTAGAGATTAATACACCATATAAAGATACCTCTAATATATTAATGATTCATTTCCTTATTATTTTAATTACATAATCACACTCCCATAGTAACATTCATTAATATTTTTGCACCAAAATCTGTAAATATTCACATTAAGTAGTTTAAAAAAGACTATTAAGGGTGAAACATATGAAACTGCTTCTATTCAACTGTTTCTTACCTCAAAAAGAGCAATTTTTAATAGCATAATATAACCAGCTTCATGTAACATCAAGTCAGGTTTTGTCACAAAATAAGTGTAGTGCCAAACATATACACATTACATGCCCCCCCCACCCCCACCCCCCAGGTTTTCAGAGCATTTTGGCATCTCTGAATTGTAAATAAGCCATTGTGGACTTACAAGTGAAATTCACAGGACTAAGTCAGCCCTGGGAGAGGATACAAAAATGTTAAAGGACATGATACTTAACTTCAAGAAGTAGATAGTAGGGGAGCAGGTATAGGTCAGTGGTTGAGCACCTGCTTCCCGAAATGTGAGGTCCTGGGTTAAATCCCTGGTACCTCTTAAAAAAAAAAAAGATGTGGCTAACCTGGTAATGTCACCAAATAGTAAAAGGGAAAAGTAATAATTAAGCTATAAAGTGGTATAATTGGTACTAAGAAACTATGAAACTAGAGAAAGAATAGTTGAGAATATTTTTTAAAAAGACTTCAAAAGGGTGGTAGCAGGTGGAATGGCATTGAGGATTGGGTAAGATTTTGACAAAAGAGGGGGATAGGAAGAGGAAAATGGGTGGGAGAGGAAAGAGGAACAGGGGCATTGGCAGGCAAAAGACTGTATGTGACATAGGTAAGAAGGTGTCATAGATGATTTGTCATTCTGGATGAAAAAGAAAATGATAGAGCCATTATCAGAAAGAGCCAAGAGAGGAAGAACAACTTCTGGGGGAGATAAGCTTTCTGAATATGCTTAGTTTCACCTGATGAAATGAGTCAATGTGGCAAAGCAGAATCGTACTCAGTAGAGTGCTACTGCCTAAACAGCATGAGCAAAACCTCCTGGTCATTGGGCATCACATAAGAACAATCTCTTCTTGGGTTTCACAGTATTTACCTACAATAATGTTTGCTATACCCTTCTATCTTCTAATCCTCTTATATTAACTATAGTTTGTTTGTTTAAGGAGGTACAGGTGATTTAACCTGGGACTTTGTAAATGGGATACAGGTGCTCAACCACTGAACCACACCCTCACCCATATTACAGTTTTTGTGTCCACATTTCTCCTAATGTACCACAGCTCTTCTTTAGCTGCTTATATTACCAGTTAGAGCAATCATTAGCTTTTGGAATTGAAAGGAATTTTAGAAATTAAATAATCCATTGCAGATTAGGTTCTAGTGCAATCTCTTATTTCAACCACAGCTTGTGTAAGTTATTTTGTTTACTAATATTTTCCACATAAATGTGCTGTATCAAAGTCCACACACAAGAAAATCAGAACCAAATTATCAAACACTTAAAGGTTATATTACCTGATGCAGAACAAAATAAATATGAAAAACAAATGCTTTAAAAATAACCACTATATTGAGGGAAAAATGTTCAGGATTCAATATCAATCTAAAGGCACAACACAAACTCAACAGAAGGACCATAACACAAACTATTACTGCTATTAGTCATTCTAGAAATGAAAATCCTGATGTTGGTAGCACCTGTATTAGAGTCTTTTATATATACAAAATAAAAAGGCATGTGTAACATACAGGTGCTTGATTGCTGAGGTGTTTCTAAATCCCAAGATAACATTCTACTGGCTTCCACAGTAAATTTTCTCCTTAGAGCTCCTAATCTGGAAAGCCATTTTAGTTGTAAATACCTCTAAAAAATATTTATTATACATTCTATTGCTGCTTAGCATTTCAAACTAAAATATTTCTGGAACGTAAGAGCTTTGAGGAAAGGCTTATAAACTTATTTGTTTAAACTTTTGCTTCTGAATTAAATTGTCAGAGAAATATTAATTGGAGGTTTATTACTGTTGCTCACAGCGTATCTTCAGAATAGTAAGCATATATTTCAAATCATTTCACTCAACCCCACAGTTCTAAGACGCTTTTCCTCAATTTTTCAGATTCCGCATTTTCTCTAGTTGGGATTTACGGTCCACAGCCACATAAAAACATCATATAAAAACAGTCACCTATATTTAAAAGTTCCCAGAAGACAAAATTTCTTTGAGAAAAATGCTTATAAAAATTTTTAATGGTAAACTATCCTATGTTCTATCCATTTGGCCTTCCCATTTAAAAAAAATCCATTCAACCACTGAGTTTAATTTATATATCATGCCAGAAATTAAGGTAAGCACTCAACTTTTGGCAAAATATTTATTCTCATCAAAAATAGCTTTCTCAAAATGGATTCTTAAAGAAAGTTATTTCTCCCTTTTCCAAAACAGGAAAATCCACCTTGCTCAGACGGCAAATCTACCAGTCACCATGTATGCTTTAACAAAATGTAATGACATAATTTATAAAATGTAAGGACATAATCCAACATTTTAAATTAAGGAGCAAACATTGAGTGTGTGCCTACTATGTAAACACTGAGATAAGAAAGTAGGTTTGAAGTAACTACTTATCTGCTACTATGTGTTATCTCATAAAATGTATGACTTCTTCTTGTACTCTTTAAGTCATCGGTAAACCTTTGTACCATTAGACAGAAACACACTGATACAATTATAATCCTAGTGTGGATTTCAGACTAGTAAAAAAGAATTTTAAATTATGGAATAAAACCTAAAAAAGAACAGGTAATGAGAAAACAGGGATGTGAGAGCAAGGCAATATTTATCAGATGTCACTTTCTGGAGATTATTTAAATATAATTAAAGGCATTAAAATACACAGCATTGAATATTTCATTTAAAGAAAATAATTATATATTTTTAAAATGTAATGGTTAAAAAAATGTAATGGTTAAAAGAAACATTTTCACTTCTATATATTAAGGAAACATTATTCTAAACATTATTCTAATACATATGTTGTACGGTTTTGGAGGTTACTGGGGCTAGGGATTGAACCCTGGGCCCTGGTATGTGGGAAGCCAGCACTCAACCATTGAGCCACCTTGGCTCCTCCAAGTTGGCTTTTTTCATTTATTTGCTAGTTGCTGGTTTTTTTATTTTTAGGAGGCACTGAGGACCGAACCCGGGACTTGCCATGTGGGAAACAGGTGCTCAACCGCTTGAGCCAAGTTGCTTCCCAATACCTATATTTTTAAAGTATGAAAACTTTAGATTTGAAATTAATCTTGAATTTCTGGAATAAAATGGATGCATATTTCAATTAAAATTTAAAGAAAATTGTATAGTCTACTCAGCTTTTTGAAATAGTATATGAATTCTGATTCAATTAAAATTATACAAAATAATAAACTTTCAACACTATATTATAAAATATTTGGCTAGATTCAGCACAGGTTATAACAGACTTAATGAAACTAAACTGAAAAAAGATGACAATGTTTGATTCCTATGAGAATCAAGGAATACGCATGAAGTCATATATAAATCTTATAAACTCAATATTGTCTCTTGGCTAAAAAAGGATCTACGTAGTCCCTTAAATTCATGGACCGATAATAGATTATCTTAATACATTGAGATCTGACTTAGTAACAAATCTCTCATTTGGAAAATCAAGAAATACAAAACAAATAATCTGGGAAATTGACAGAAACCAAGTATAAGGGAAAAGACAGAAACCAAGTATAAGGGAAAAAAGGGAAATAAAAGTTATTAATTCTGCAACCAATTTTCTCATTTTCAATTATTATGGCTAAGTTGGCTTATCATGTGATAGTTATCTTGGATTCAATGATAAACATGTAAAGAACTTTTACCAAAATTATAGTCTGGCATCTTCAGGGACAAAGTGATTGTATATAGAGGGACACAAGAGAACCAGTTAGAAGATAAAGGCAGAAATGAGAACACTATGAAAAAAAGTATTTTTCTCAGGTCAAAAATTTGAATATTCAATAAGACCTTTTAGCCAGAAGGTTAAAATGACTTTGAACTATAACATGTCAAAAAAGGGACTTAATGTTGACCTTATAATCCTGCTTAATTAAAAAAATATACAAACAAATAACTATAAATGACCAAGAACAGAAAAAATTTATGTAGAATCAACTTAAAATTACTTAAGTAGGGGTGGAAGGGAAGAGGAGGAGAGTGAACAAAACAGATAATTTTTTTAAAAAAGTAAGTTATACTCAAAACAAAAATGGATTTATATGATTCCTGACCTAAGATCTAATCTCCTAATTCTTTTTGAAATTTAGATTATTATTTAACTAGCATTGGTGTCATTAAATATCCCATCATAACAGAGAGATACAAACTGCAATTTAAGTAGAAATAAAAATAAAAATTGTCTTGGATATTCTCAAGTTAGATAAAACACAAAAGCTAACTATTAATATCTTGGTAAAAAAGAAAGTTTCCTAAAATTAATATACCAAGAGTGAGAGGGAAGTGCAAGGGACAGGGGTTAAGCTGCTCTGTCTTCCCAGTGCAGATCTGCTCATCAGTGGAGCCAGATTGTGCCAAGTCTCCAAATAAACTTAGATGAACAGAATTACAAAAAAATATATAAAAATAAAGGGGGCGGAGGCACAATGAGAATTCAACTCCTGGCTCCTGGGGACTGCATGACACTGTTCCAAACTCACCCCACTGGCGTCTCTGTCTCAAGACTAGGTTGTATACAGTTTAATTATGGAACATTCAATAATTATTTTTGAAATGATTGCTTTGCAGAGGTTTAAACTTTTTTAATGATCAAAACTATTAAAAACCAGAGTTCTTTCTTTAAAAAAAAAAAAAAAAAAAAAAAAGGTTAATAGGCCAAGAACACTTACCACTCCAGCAGCAATTTTCCGGGCTCCATGAATTTCATATAGTTCTAGCTGTTTTTCAAACAGCTGGGCTATAGCTCTATGAACAAGCTCATATTGCTCCTTTTAGGGAGATATTAAAAAAGATATTAAAAACTCAAGAAGGCATTTATAAAAATATATTTTATAAAGTGAAACAAATAACTATACCTTTGTTTGAACTGCAGAATGCCTCTGTGTTCTCATTTCTTGTATCAAATTAAACACATTAAATTCCTCTGGTATTTTCTAAAACAAACAATTTAATATATAAACTTTGCACAATTGCTTAGAAAATAGAACAGTTTTCAATTTTTCATATACACCTATATATATATGCCTATATATATACTGGATAACGACATTTACTGAGCCTCTCTACCACGAACCACACACCTGGCACTGTGAATACAAAGCTAATCTTGACTCTGAGCAGTCAAGCTTGGGAGCTAGATACATGAACAAATAAATAACCAGCCAAAGAATGAGTTCAGTGCAGTGAGAATAAAAATGTTGTGGAGTAACAATTTAGTTGGATATTAAAAGAAGGGTCATTCCATGAAAAGTGAAGGAAATAATAATAGGAATGATAGATTAAATGTATGACCTGTTTGGGGAACTGAAAAGTTTGATGTAGGTTAATCCTAGGACTGAGGAGGAGAGGATACTCAGAGGAGGAGAAAAGAGAAGGCTACCTGGGATCAGCCTGTAAACATAGTAAAAAGTTTGCCCTTATTCTACAGGCCAGTGTCTCCTAAGAGAGTGGGGTAAAACTACAGGACCCTCACCTCCATCCCTGGAGACTGATTGTAAAAAAATACTAGACAACTCTTTTGTATATTTGGGAGTAGAAATTACTGCAATAGGTAACTGACATGATCAGATTTGATATTTAGGCAACTTTTGGAACAGGGAAGATGATAGCCTAAAAGGGGGTAAAACTGATAGAGGTTTATTGAAGCAGTCTAAAAAAAAAGGAGAGAGTGGTAAGAACAGATTTGAGGGATATTTCTGAGGGAAAATCACTATGTGTAACTACACATGGTTACTGTCATCACTAGAATAAGCTTGAGTCAGGAAAAAAGCATTTTCATGCGTATTTTTAAGCTTTTGTATCTTACCCTGGTCAAGGTAATATGCATCATTTGTACTTTTTCACTACCTTAATTTCTAACATAGAAAGCTACTTCTAAGAAAAATAATATGCATAACAAAACATGTTGTAATTTACACAATTAATCATTGTTTGAAAATTATAATGGAGCAAATGAATATAATGCTACATAAAAATTGTTCTTACCCCAGCTTTTAGTAAATTCCACGTATAATCTATGGCACAAATGGCACCTGTTCTTCCACAGCCTGCACTATGGATATAAAGTTTGAAAAAACATTTTGATTTTTGTGATTAAAAGAGTTATAAAAATAAATGTGGCTGATGTTAATATTTGGGAGCCAAAAAGTCATTTAAGAAATTCAAGAAAATTCTACTTCTTCAAAAAACAAATTACAACTTGAAAGTATGCACATGATAAACATCCTTAACATTAGAATTTATATCTCTTTTCTTAATTAATTTTTTTTTTTTTTTAAAGGAAATCCTAAGATTGGTCTACCTAGAAACACTGCTAACTGTTTCTCAGTTCAGGACACCTAGAATCCTTCATTTTGGAAGTCTAATTATTCTTCAGAAAACTTGTCTAGCTAACACTATCTTGCATAGATAAATTTATTCTATGTTCAGAATATCTCTGGTGCTTTAGAATATTGGAGGAAACAGTACATCATTTCAATTTGCAAAAAGTGTAGAAAATGTGAAGAATGCTAGATTTGAACCCCAAAAGTGGTATTACCAGAAGAACAAAGGCAACTGATACACTCTCATAAACTTGAAGAAAAGAAACTGGCAGATGTAAGGTAAAATACAACAAGGTTTTTATTAAAAAACAAGACAAAAATACTTTAAAGCAATTGATTCTCAATTGAAAGGCGGTATATGCCCCTTAAGATTGAGGATCAATGTGAGTAATTAAACACGTTACTGTCATAACCAGAATAATTTTGAGGCAGAAAAAAGGCATTTTAATGCGTATTTTTAACCTGAAAATTTTCATGCTAGAAGTACAGTGTAAGCAATTTAGAATGAATTCTCAACAGCTCTTAAAAATAAATAATCAATCAATAAATGATCAATACTACTGATCTGTAACTTTTGCCAATTATGTACATCATAACATTTCTAAAATTTTAGAGTTATTAGGATTAATGATATAGATGTAAAATTTGATAGTGTGATATTGCTAAGTCATACCTAAACATAAAAAATTCAGATGATTAAAAATTATAATTAAAAAATGATAAAAGTATTAAAAAATATAAGCAAAGATCTATGTATAATTGTGTTAGAGAAGGACTTTCTAGACATATCTCAATAAACAGAAACTTAAATGAAGAGATTCCCAAATCTGCCTACATAACAATTTTAAATGTATATATGGCAAAACATAAGCAGAATTAAAACATGAAAATCATGAAAAATCTTGTAACACATGACTAAAAGCTAAAATCCTTAATATATAAAGAAATTATATAATTAGTAAGACGAATGCCTTCTATAAAACAATTGACAAAGCATACAGACGAACAATTCACAAAAAAATATAAATTATCAAACAAAATAAAAAGGTTGAACTGTACTGTCAGAAATAACCCCTTGCCCCATATACTAATTAACTGGCATCAACTTTCTGGAAAACAAATTTTAATTATGTATTAAAAGCATGAAAAGTTCATGCTTTGACCTAGAAATTCTACATCTAAGTATCTTTCCTAATGAAATAAATCACAGGTGTGATAAAAATTTTCACCATAAAATTGGGCATGGGACATTTAAACTGTTGTTTAAAATAGCTGAGGGAAGCGGGTGTGGCTCAATGGATAGAGCTCCCGTTTACGATATGGGAGGCCCCGGGTTCGCTTCCTGGGGCCTCCTTGTGAGGGCAGGCAGGCCGGCAGCGCAGCGCGGTAGGCTGATGCAGCAAGACCTCACAGCAGGAAGCGGGTGTGGCTCAATGGATAGAGCCCCCGTTTACCATGCGGGAGGCCCCGGGTTCGCTTCCCGGGGCCTCCTTGTGAGGGCAGGCCGGCCTGCGGGGCGCGGTGGGCTGATGCAGCAGGACCTCACAGCAAGGGGGAGATAAGCAGACACGGAAGAAACACACAGCGAATGGACACAGTAAAACACAAGCAGAAGGGGGGGATAAATAAATAAATAAATAAATAAATCTTAAAAAAAAATAAAATAAAATAAAATACAATAGCTGAAAAATTACAGGGGGAAGGATAATAAATTAAATGCCAAAGAATGGAACTTAAATAAAAGGGTGGTAAAGCAACAACGTGTTAAAGAATGTTTTTATGATCTCAAAAGATGCACATGATATGTTAAATGAAGAAACATTCTTTAAAACACACACACAGAAAGGACATATACTAAAGTTTTAACAATGGTTAGCTCTAGGGGAATTATGAGTGATTTCCTTCCTTTTACATATGTGTTTTCTAAATCACTACAGTTAACATACAATTTGGTTGTTTGAAGTAAACTTAATTTTTAAAGGAAAATTTTTCTACCCACTGACCTGACAACACTGATAGGACAGGAACTAATTTTAACTAACTTGTACAAATGTCAAGTCAGCAATTTATCTTTTAATTCTATAATAGATTTTTCTACCTATTTTTATTTAATAAGTCAACTTCTTAATTTCATTTACTTTTTAATAACAAATGTGAATGTAGATACAAGTCACTTAGAGGGATAACTTGATAGCTTGAAGAATAATGTAAATTAAAAATTAAGAGTAGAAAAATTGCCTCAAGATTCAGATAACTTTTATTTTATAAAATCCCATATCGACCTACCCAATGAAATTCCAAAAATCAGGTTTTAAAAGGTCCTCCCCATCACCCGTATTATAATGCCACCTATATTCCAAAGTTACCGCAAATGTTTCACGTTTTCTTACTAATTTTGTGTTTTTCAAGAAACAAAGCCAAGTGGCTACATAACCTCTATTTAAAATAAAAAGTCATCCAGTAGAGCAAATACTCTTTCAAACACCAGTGAATACTATGAGAAGCCACAATTAGTACTATGAGAAGAGTGATAGGTAGTAATCTGGAAGCCACCTGGGGTAGAGAGGTTGACAAAGGCCAGGAATAAGGGACAGTCAATATTTAAAGATACAGGAATTACATGGATTAATTATGATCTATGGGCCAAAACAGGCATTCTTAATTTCCCTCTCCTGACAAGAAAATAAGGACTTCTTCCCCCTAACTGGACTGAAGGTTCCATTGCTCTTCATTGTTAACAGGATAGGATGGTGTAGCAGTTTGGCATTATTTATGAATTCCAAAAATAGTTACTGGATTATGTTTGTAAACTGGTCTGTCAGAGGTATCACTTTTAATTGATTAAATTATGATTAGGACTTTGATTGGGCCACATCCATAGGGCACTGAGCCCCAGGAACTCACAGAGAAAAGACATGGCAAAGGACAGAGTTGGGAGTTTTGAGCTGAAGCCCGGGAAGTGAACACACAGGAGAACACAGAGGAATAAAGACAGCTCCTTAGACATGGCAGAAGCCCCGGGGAGAGAGACAGAGCTGTTTGCCTCATAGTTTACAACTGGCCTTGTGGAGGGAGCATAGCAGCTGAGCCCAGAGAGAAACGGAGCCCCGGGAAGAGAGGAACCCAAGAAGCCTGAACCCTCGCAGACATTTGCAGCTATCTTGCCCCAACATGTGGCAATAGAATTTGGTGAGGGAAGTAACTTATGCTTTATGGCCTGGTAACTGTAAGCTTCTATCCCAAAACAAATACCCTTTATAAAAGCCAACCAATTTCTGGTATTTTGCATCAGCAACCCTTTGGCTGACTAATACAGATGGTTTGTGAGTTGGAGGAACAAGTTAACAGAAATAATCCAAAATGTTAATGCTTACAATGAATTTATCTGCTACAAATCATAATTTAGTAAGAATGTCTACTAAATATGTATCTGCAGTTTAGATTACATTACTGTAAGAATGGTAGCTTTCCGTTCTACTTAAGATTTCATTATCTGTAAATTATAATTTCATTGTATGATTTATGGTGGTATAAACATGGGAAATGATGATCCTCCTGAATGGAAATGTGTTTTTCAATTCTAAAACACACTTTTTAATCTATTTTGTAACAGCTCTGAAATTGGTATATATCTTACCATCAATGGCTTTTTACAAATGACCTCTTACCCTTATGACTGTCAGTGAACTTTCATTCTTAATGTATAAAATAAAGCTATGCCTTAGAACTTATGGCACCTTAGATAACTAAGATCTATATATGTACCTTTGCATATATTAAAAACAAACAAAAAACCTTATGTCACTGTTTACCAGGCATGAAAATTTTACTTTGCCATTGGTTCAGGGAAATTTATCTTAAAAATTAAGATATTGGTTTTATGCTCTAAAACAAGTTTTAATTCACCTAGGAAAGTATACTTAGTAAAATTATGTTTAGTTCTCAGGAGCTCTATGTTTTCTATGTGTACTCTTTCCTTTGTAATATAAGGAGACTATTACTGTAGTATTGACTTTTAAAAGTAGAGTATAATAGACATCTATAAGACTAAAGGCACTAACTGATGAACAGTAAAAAGAGTGTGTTCTATAGCTTTCCACTATGTGAGTAACATTTTCAAACAGATGACTATGTTTTAATGAAACATTATTCTAAATATTCTTTCAACCAGAAATTTTCAACAAAAATTTATAAGGGCCTCAGTCTCAAATATACTATATCAAGCCTAGAAAAAATTCAAGATTACTGCTATCATATTGATGCAGAAATAAAACCTATTTAACATCAAGCTTAAAGGAAAATACCTTATTTAAATATTTGCAAAATTATTTTTTACCTGCAATGAATACAAATAGGTACATCTTCATGTTCTTGGTATTTCCTCATTAAGCTAATCATGTCCAGAATAGAATCAAATGATGAAGGAACATCATGGTCTGGCCAGTTCACATAATGAAATTGATATAGCCTACGAGATTCCTTGAAGAAAACAGAAATTCAACAATTTTGAAAATACATTTACCAGTTTTAAAGCATATAGAAAAGCTACAATCTCATTTCACTGCTATTTCTGATATCTGTGTGGTATTTTGTACTTTTGTTAAATAAACAGTAGCCTACATCTGACTGCTTACCATGTACTAGGTACTGCATCTAAGTACTTCACGCATAGAAATTACTTAAACCCCATGTAATCCAATGAGGAAGGTACTGTTAATACTATCCTCATTTTAAAGGTAAGGAAATTGAGACAGATTAAGTAAGTTGCTTAAATTTCACAGTGGTAACTAAACCTAAGCAGTCTTACCTATTTAATGAACTAACCCTTACTCATAAATGGATGAGAAATATACTGTGTTAGAATCTATGGTAATTAGAAGACTAACATAATATTGAAGCTGGTAAAGAATTTAGAAAAGAACTTTTCCTACTCCAAACCTACTTGTCTTATTTTAGATAGTGGTTGTCAAAGTATGGTCTGAGTTCCCATGAGTATGAAATTATTTTCATAATACTAAGATGTTATTTGCCTGTTTATTCTCATTCTCTCATAAGTATACAGTGCAGTTTCCCAAGGCTATATTTCTTGTGATGTCATCACTTAGACAGCTAATAGGATGTTTGTGTATTCATGTGTTTTAAATTTTGTTTCAATTTCAAGTATAAGGAATATTAGACTACATAACACATA
>JAQZBX010092163.1:0-12305 GCA_029593785.1 Cabassous unicinctus
TTTTTTTTTTTTTTTTTTTTTGATTCCACAATGAATTTTTTTTAATCCAACACAGTTCACTTTTATCTTCATCAGGTTTGTTTTCTATTTAAAGTTTAAGTAATTAAGTTTTTTAAGAAGGTCATAGGCTGTAAGGATTGCAAGAATAATATCTTATGCATATAGCACTTTCCTGATATGTTTGACTAATGAGTTTCCAAAATGTCTTTTCAGAGATTGCCTTACAACAGGTATCCATGTTCTTCCGATCAGAACCAAAGTGGGAGGTAGTAGAACCATTGAAAGACATAGGTGAGAAACTAGCTTGTCCATTCTGTTGAAAAAGACAGTTCACAGAACTGGATTCTTAGGCATGCTTTCTTATATGTATCCCAAGACAGCTTTTAATGAAGGTGATTTCTTTTTTCTCTTTGCCTCCCTACTATTGAAAATAAAGTTCTTAACATTTCATTTTTCCTATCATCAAAACAGGACATCATGATGATAACTTTGATCCCATTGAATTTCATCATAATATGCATTGTTGTTTAGTGATTAGTAGGCACTAACAGATTTTAGCTACGCTATGAAATACTTAATGAATCTTGGTTAAATTCCTATCAGAGATTTTACATGGCAGTTACTTGTACTTTCAGAATCATGCTTCATTCCTCATATATCTTTTTCCCTTAATCTAAACTGAAAGAGAGTAATTTCTTTGTTTACTGTTTTTAGTACAGGCTTTACCATGCTAACATTATCAAATGGTTGTTTTGCTGGTGCCTATGTAGTTGTGGATATTGCCAAACTTAATTTTTATTAATTAGCCAAGGATTGTTTTTAAAGTCAGTAAACAGTATTTTACTGAAACATTTCATAACACAGAAAATCTGTCTGAAGTGTGAAATTTTTATCTACTGGTGCAAAAATTATGTAGCTAAAAACATGTCTCTGCTTTGATGGCAGGTTGGAGGATAAGGAAGAAATATTTCTTGATGAAGATTAAAAATCAGCCAAAGGAACGGCTAGTGTTAAGCTGGGTAAGCTGGGTTTTGTTGTTGTTTTGTTTTGTTTTGCTTTGCTTTGCTTCAGTCTTACTTCAGGGACTTTAAATGGATTTTTGAAAGCAGATTTGCCAAGAAAATTATGAAGTTGTATTTTTCTCTAAAATGGTGATGTAAGGGTTTCCCACATCATAGGAGAATCATTCTAAGGCACTTTGCTTATGCATTTGGCTATATTGATGTAATTATATTTGATCAACTATAAGCATTTTGGGGAAAAACGGGCTTAACATAGTTCTCTGGAACCTCGTTAGGACTGATTGTTTTAGAGTTTGTCTCCCAAAAAATAATTGAGTATTGCTTTATTTTTTCTCTTTCACTTTGATAGTTCTAGTGGTAAATTTGGTTAATGATATTACATAAAATTACACTTAAGTCCTGGTATTTATATGTTTATACACTACCTCTGGAGAAAAGGCTTAAGGCAGCAAGACCCAGTGTCGTTTTCATCTTTGGTTTACAGTCATATATGTGGATGAATAAAATTAAGGGGAAAGACTAATAGGGAATTTTTCTTTTGATGACTAAGGCAGCACCCTGATATTTCCTCCCATGTTTTCAGGCTGACCTTGGCCCTGACAAATACCTATCAGATAGAGATTTTCAGTGTCTAATCAAACTTCTTCCCTCCTGTTCGGTGAGTACAAGTCCCTCTATTAACCTTGGTGCTGGCATGACTGTCATCACAGATTCACAGTTTTTCCTTGTGGGTGAACATGGACAGAAGAGCTAGAAATACTGTGTAGGCTGAGGAGAATGGTAAGGTACTGTGGATTCCATTTCAAACTGAAATTGTGCAGGGCTGCTCCCTTAGATCAGAGGCCATTTAACTCGCATTCGTGACATCTGAACAACCCATGAAGTACGGCATGATTTAAATGTAGCCTTTATGTTTTAAGCAAACATCAGAGTAGGAAAGCAGCCAATTCTCTGAGTCTCTTCTTCATGGTGAGAATGTTTACATCAGTGGAACTGAAAGATCTGTTTCTAGCCCGAGAAAACAGAACCAGTAAGGATTTACGTCAACTGGTGAGGGAAAGGCAAAATCGCCCTTTTGCTGTCTGAGTTACCACTTTTACAGACTAACTAGTTGACCTTTAGGCAAGTCTTGAATGACTTTATACTTACACTAATGCACAGTCCTAATCCAAGGCCTTTGGTGGAAAGAACCGTATTGATAAGTTTCAAAATGTATGCAGGATGTCTTCAGGAAAAGACGAATCTAGCCAGGAAATTGAGCTGGTGTTGCTCCTCTTTGTCTGTGGACCCTATGCATGAGGATGCATGACCCCAGATGAGTCACTAATGCACTGAGCACAATTCTGCTGACTTGGCTGGTTGGATTTGCAAATTCATTTTTGAAGATGATGTCTTGTCAAACTAACAAAACAAAGTTTTTAATGAGGTATGATATATGACCAAGAAAGATCTGTGGTATTTGAATTCCCTTGGTTGTGTGAAGCAAGCTGTCAGCACCCAATTCTGAATTTCTTTTATTGGATATGCTTTTTTAAAAAAAGTGCATACAAGTAGTGCATATTAATTGCAGAAAAGTCAGAAAACACAGATAAGCAAAAATAAGAAAATAAAACTTATCTTTAATCCCGCTGTCCAGAAGTATGAACCAAAATGTTCAGTTGTTACTTTTCTAGAAGTTTTTTTTTTTGCTTCTAGAAGTTTTATATTTAATATTTAATGTTATGTATGCTTTTGAAAAATTGTATACACATTGTTTTCAAACCTGTTTGTTTTTTTCCATTAATAGTATATCATGAGCATCTTTACTTTTCAATAAATATACCAAAAAGTCATTTTTACTGGCTGCATAGAATTATCATTTGTCTGTACCTCAGTTACTTTGCTAATGTAGTTGACATTTGGCTGACTCCCAGTTTTTTGCTCAGTAATATGTGGGAAATATTTTGAGACTATATAAATATACTGTTCCTTGTCAAACCCACCAGTTTTAGCTTTTTTTTTTTTTTTTGAGATTTTCTAACTCTGTCATTCCTTGTATATTTATTAGTTGACATTCTCCTGTAAGGAAGGGCTTCCTCCTTTCCCCCTATTTATTTTTGTATTTATTTATATCACTATGGACTCAAGAATTTTTATTTTATTCATTGGGTTTCTTTTTGTGGTGATGAAAATGTTTTAAAATTAGAATGTGTGATGGTTGGTTGTACAGCTCTGAATATACTGAAAACCATTCAGTTGTATACTTTAAATAGGTGAATTGTGATGGTTTATGAATTATCTCTCAGTAAAGCTGTTAAAAAAATTAATAGCAACCATTTTGGTCTAATGAGTAGGAGAAACTTCATGATACATTACTGTTTTTTAGTGGGCTCACCCTTCCACCACCACCCCCCACCCCAACAACCATTCCACCTCTGACCCCAGAATCCCTCTACAGTTCAGCAAACATGAGTTTAAATTTTCAGGTAACCCCTTTGAGCCAAGGGACATTGTCATGCTTGATTTAAGCCAATTTCACTCATGTGACCAAAATTCCAGGTCATATGAGGACTTCCCTTCTAGTCATTAAATAATTTGTCTTTTTCCCCACCCTCACTTGGTTGACGTCATGTCCTCATCTCAGGAGAACACTGAATCATCATACTCCACACTTCTGTAGAAGGGCAGGAGGAGTTGTGCTAGCTGTTTTGGAAAAGGACCGAGATGCCAGAAGATGCTGCTTTTCTTGTCTCCTAGCTGTCATGCTCCCTGGCTTGGCACCGAACAGCAGTGTGGAATGTTGGGCAAAGCTGAGTGCGAAGACCCGTTTATCCTGCCCCCACCTGGCTGTTCTGAGAGCTGGCTGTACTCTTTACCAGTTTATGGAGACAATAGTAAAATCAGTATCCCCAGAACTCAGACTTGCCCTCTCTCCCATCACTCTTGTGCCTAAACTATGAGAATACACGCACCAAAGCAGACATCTTCACAAGTAGAGCTTACCACATCAGCTATGCACTTCCTTAAGTCAGTGGAGTTTATGTGCCTTCTCCAATCTAAAGAGTGAGGTACTAGTTGACCATGTAATAACTTGAAAATGTCATGCATTCAGGGAAAATCACCACATTTGTATAAAACTCAGCTACCAAGGTGGTACTTGACGCTGCATATCCAGATCCTAGATCTAAAAGGACCTAGATGCTGATGCAAATAAATGTGAATTTCCTTTTTGTTTTGGCAGCACCCTTACATCTATCGGGTTACCTTTGCCACAGCTAACGAATCCTCAGCATTGCTAATTAGAATGTTTAATGAAAAAGGAACTTTGAAGGACCTGATCTACAAGGTACTTGTGATACAAGTTCATGGTCATAAAGAAATTCTCGTGTGCCTTTAGAACCTGTTATTGATCCTTGACCTCTAAGGCCTGAGGAGTCTGGAATATATTTTGATCTTAACAATAAAGACTACCCATTCTGGTTAAAGAACATTCCATTTCCCCACGTGACGAAAGGATGGACATTTACTGACCAAGTCCATTACATTGTAGGCCGTTCTTTTAGGTCAGTTTTAAAGTTTGTGTCTTTCACTTAACAAAGCTGTACTGAAGAATTCTAACAATAAGCAAAACTTTGAGGTCTCCTAAAGCCAACAACAGGCATATCTTCATTGTGCTAGAGAAGGGCCAGAACTCGGGTCGGCCCTTTTCTGTCAACTACACAGTGCGTTGTATTTTTAAAACTCACTTGCTGTGAGCTGGCAGTCTCTTACACACTCAGCCTCTTTAAAGTCCTGCCTGTTTGGTAAGTCCCTGGGCTGCATCGGCCCCTCTGTTGCTTTCTTATGTGCTCTTCGGTCTTTTCCAAAGGCAAAACCAAAAGACCCATTCCTAAAGAAGTACTGCAACCCTAAGAAGATTCAGGGCCTTGAAGTCCAGCAGATAAAAACGTATGGGCGGCAAATATTAGAGGTAAGAGGTAATTACTTTTTGTTTAAATTGCATCCGAATTTCACCCAGCATTGCAATATTATTTTGGGAAAGTTCTCAGGCAAAATCCAAAAATAATTTAAGTTGTCTGATCACTTAACTGATGGCAGGGGAAGCGGATGTGGCTAAACGATTGTGCTCCCACCTACCACGTGGGAGGTCCCTGGTTTGGCTCCCAATGCCTCCTAAAGAAGACAGTGAGCTGGCACGACGGGCAGGTGCAGCAAGCTGATGCAACAAGAGACACAAGAAGAAAAACATAATGAGAGACACAACAAAGCAGGGAGCAGAGTTTACCGGTGCCTCCTAAATAGGATGAGCAAGACAGCGAGTTGGCACGTCAGGCAGGCGTGGCAAGCTGACACAACAGAATGACGCAACAAGAGACACAGGAAGAAAAACACAATGAGAGACACAACAAAGCAGGGAACAGAGGTGGCTCAAGCGATTAGACGCCCCCCCTCCCATATCGGAGTTCCCAGGTTCGGTTCCTGGTGCCTCCTAGAGAAACAGGGAAGACAAACAGACACAGCAAGTGCAGACAACGAGGGAGTGGGGAGAAACAAATAAAATAAATCTTAAAAAAAAAACACAACTGATGGCATTGTCAGGGTTTATCCTTAAAAAGCAAATATTTGAGACTTAAGCAGTAATTTTGATCTTCAAACTTCCAAAAACTCTGGCTTTTAGAATTTAGTGTCTGACTTTTAAGAACTTTTCTGTGTGGGTACCAACCTTTGTGTTATCTTTGGTTGATCTTTATCTTTGTGCCAAGATTCTTGGTTGTGTTATATCATATACATTACCATATGGCTCCCTTACAGAAGTGTAACTAGCAGTGAAAAGTCCACAGCCTTTCCTATGTCACCCTCTATTTCAGTGTTCTCCAGGCTTCTGGGATTGTGTAACTCTAGCAGTAAGAAACAATTTAAGCAGACTCCTAATGTTATATATACTTAGCTATTTATAAATTATCTATATGTACTACCACTAATATATTTTCTACATTATAAGTTAAGAAAGAATGAGATTTTAAACAAACAGCAAATAGAATGAGAAGTTGTAATATTGTCTTCCAGTCCTCAGTGGATTGTCCTGGACAGCCCTCTTGGCTATCTCTGCTCTGGCTCACCAGGTCTTTACAGGGCTGTATCCAGGCACCTCCATGACTGCGAGAGCCATTATTTAAATGACAGTGAAAAGTTTGCTTGCTTTTGTGCAAGCCTGTTGTACGTTTCTTTTAATAGACAACTAAGTATGTTCTTAGGAGAGGTTGGACTAGAGAGATTTCAGCTCATCCCCTTTTCCTGAATAACTGCCCAGGTCCCTGACATGATAACTTTACTCATCTGCAGGAGCGTCAGGAATGTGCCCTGAAAAGAGCTGGTCTCTTAGGATCAGAGAGTGCAGAGACTTTTGGCAACACAGCTATTCACTCCAAGCAAACTAAGGCTGCTTCTCTAGTCTTTGGAAATGAGAGAGCTGGGTGTTGGGTCTCACAGCTAGAAAACATTCAATAGCACTCCCTTTTCCAAAGAAATGGATGGAGGTGGCTTTTTTTTTTTTCCCCCAGGAATCTCTCCAGTGACCTGTTTGATTTTGTTTCAAGCTATATTGACTTAAATATAAATATATTTTTTATAAATATAAATTAAATGTATGGTAATATGTATTGGTATATACACTGATTTAACCTGTGTTATATATGAATGAGTCAGGGCAGAGGGAATTTTTTTTTTTTTAGGAGGTATTGGGGATTGAACCCGGGACCTCATACATGGGAAGCAGGCACTCAAACCACTGAACTACATCTGCTCCTCTTGCACAAATTTTTTTAACTAGCTGATTTGGGATTTCTGTTTGTTTCTGGTTGTTTAGGTACTAAAGTTTCTACATGACAAGGGATTCCCTTATGGTCATCTTCATGCCTCCAATGTGATGCTAGATGGGGATACTTGCCGGCTGCTAGACCTTGAGAACTCCCTACTGGGCCTCCCTTCCTTCTACCGATCATATTTCTCACAATTCAGGAAAATCAATGTAAGTTGCTGGAAGAAATGTAGCAGTAGGTTGATTTTTTTAGGTATGAATTACTCCCACAGCAGGATCCATGACCTGCCCACGTAGGACATATGCACTGAACAGGGAAAGGTACAGCTGGGGTGGGCCATGCCCATGGGCCCCACCCCATTTCTCCCTTGGAGCATTGCCTCATCTCCAAGAGGCCGAGCTGAAACGGCAGGTGGGGCAAGGAGGGGAGAGGAGTCACTGGTTGGAAAACCGTAAAGGGTAGGACCACGTCTCTGGTCAGAGCAATGCCTTGTGAGCTTTTACAAAAGACTTTGGAGTTGTGATTTTACTACTAATCAGGAGTAGGGCTGCCCCTGAGCCTTGTTTCTCAGTGGAAGCCTGGGGACGGAGCATTGGGGTTCACAAAGCCAAATTAAAGAATGAACATGTACACACTCTGTGTTCTTCCGCAGACATTGGAAAGTGTGGACGTCCACTGCTTTGGCCACTTATTGTACGAAATGACCTACGGACGACCACCAGACTCAGTGCCTGTAGACTCTTTCCCTCCTGCACCATCCATGGCTGTAGGTCAGTATGGGGCCTTGGCGGGGGGGTGGTTTCCAGGCCCTGGTAGTCTGCAGAGCTACTCACTTCCTTTCCAGAGTCCAGGAAAAAGCAGAGGAAGTTGCCATCCCCCATAGCCAGAACTTCTTATCCAATTTAAAAGTGAGCCAGATTTGAGTAATTTACTTAAATGTACTTCAGTGAAAATCGAGATAGCTTGTCAATATGTCAGGCTCCTCAGGGAACTTTTTGGTCAAATGCATTAGGATTTTGGAAGCAGGAGGATGTAAAGAGAAGTATGGCCAGCACGAGTCTGATGACAAATTTTCAGTGCAGAAGCAGAAGGCAGGAGTGGGCAACTTGAAGTTCAGTCTTGAGGGCTTGGGTATGTGCCAGGAGTCAGACCAAGGCTGAGTGGGACTTGGAAGAACTGAGGGAGTGATGGGCCAGGTAGATAAGAGCCTCGTGGGCCTACTTGTAGGGAATGCAGACACCCAGGCACATTTGATCCAGGAGCTCTTCTAGCATTACCTGAAGGGGCTGAGAAGAGCCAGAGGGCAGGTAGGAGGCACCTTTAGGAAGGAATAGGAACTGATGCAGAGTCATCCGGGAACCCTTTAATCCCCTCCACAAGCCTCCTCAGCTAGAGCTCATGGCTAGAGCAGAGAGAGAGGAGGGCTGGGTAGCTCTTGGACCATTGTGCCTTCAAGGTGTGGGAGTCAACCCCCCACCAAGTGTTAGTTTTGTGTCAAATGAGGTGGTTCAAGAAAACAGGCCTGGACTACTTTGTGTAGATTTCTAACAGCTGAAACTGAACAGCGAGCTGTGTGTAGAACAATCTGGCTGCTTTCATTTATAGCATTCAAGGTGCTGGATGATGAGATAGCAACAGCTGCCATTTTGTGCACTGGTTTTGATTAAAAGCAGGCAAGTATCAAAATGTCTTTCAGGTTCAGAATTTTACTTCTGTGTATGTTACTTCTAAAAGAGCATTTTTCTGAATGATATCCTGCATCCTTCCTCCCGTTATTTTGAAATACACTTAGCTTTCTGTCGGCATGCAGTTTCTGAACCATTTATTTGGAATCATCGGTAACATCAGTGTTGCCAGCGTCCCCCTCCCCATGTATGCCATCTGTCTGTGTGTGAAGAGTTTTGACACTGTCCTGATCAGCCGCAGACAGTTGTTGCAAAGCGGTGTCAAACTTTTCATCACCGAGTGGATTTGCCAGCTTGTTCTGTGAAACTAAAATGTGTATCTGTTCATTTCAAGTGGCCGTGTTGGAGTCTACGCTGTCTTGTGAAGCCTGTAAAAATGGCATGCCTACCGTCTCCCGGCTCTTACAGATGCCGTAAGTCAATCACGTGCCTTGGTTGTAATCTTGAGAACTGTGCCCCAGCACCTGCCACGGTAGTAAAGGCTCGATTGTGGTCCTTGCAGCACTGAGGTGGCCTGCTTGCTGATGGTCACTTGCGGCATGACATGATGACCCTCACCTTGTGACCTCTGTGCCCTCTTAGCTTGACCACTCTCCTTTGACACTAATATTGTTTTCACGTGTGTTTCTCCTCCATCAGTGTCAGTGCTGTGTATGTGTACATGTGGCAGCTCCAGTTTAGGAAGCGCAGATGCAGGGCCCTCCCGAGCCGCTCACACGGGGACCCTATCACGGTGCCCCAGCTGGCCCATGGCTGTGGATAGTTCACAAGTCATGAGCCTTGGAGGATGTGCCCTCCAGAAGGGGCAGTGTGTCTCTGTGCTTCCTCGCTTTTGTTTGTTCCTTCTTTCACTGGGTAACATTTTTTTTTTTTTCTTAACTTTATTTGTACATTTAATAATCAAAAATATAAACAATTTAAAACTGAAAAGTAAACACAGATGAATAAATATATACATTTCTCCATTAAATGTAATGGATACATATAAAATTTTTTTTTTTTTTTTTTGTGCATCAAACAATATGTTACACAATATATTTGGTTCATAGTAACGCATTCGTACAGTATTTGTCCTTTTGTGTCTGGCTTGCTTCACTCAGCATAATGTCCTCCAGATTCATCCATGTTGCCATATGCTTTACGACTTCATTTCTTCTTACAGCTGCATAATATTCCATCGTGTAAATAGATCACAGTTTTTTTTATCATTCATCTGTTAATGGACACCTGGGTTGCTTCCAACTTTTGGCAATGGTGAATAATGTTGCTATGAACATCGGTGAGCAGATGTCTGTTCGTGTCACTGCTCTCAGTTCTTCTGGGTATATACCCAGTAGTGGTATTGCAGGGTCACGTGGCAAGTCTATATTCAACTTCTTTAGGAACTGCCAAACAGTCCTCCATAGTGGTTGTACCATTTTGCATTCTACTGGGTAACATTTATGAAACAACGACCAGGTACCAGGCCCTGTGCCATGGTCTCAGAAGGCATTCTCCCCTAGAAAGAGTAATGAACCGTTGAGGCAGTTGAAGTAGTGCTTTGGGGCCTTTCCTTTAAGTACATTTTCTGTCCTCCCTGGAGGGCCAGGAGAGCGGTTGAGGAGTGCGTCTGAGGTTGGACAGACCTGGGGGTGGATCCCAGCTTTACCACCACCACCTGGATTACTTTAGACAAATGACCCAGCCTCTGGAAGTCGAGTTTCCTCCGCTGTAAAATGGAGATAATAACAGTCGCACCTCCGAAGGTTGTTGGGAGGATTTAATGGCCTGGTTTCTAGTGCAGTGCCAGGCACTTAAGAAGTGCTTATTAATGTTAGTTATGATACATACTGACTCATCTTTTTTTTTTTTGAGTACTGGTCGTGTGTGACACGCTGACATTGTTCAGGGGTCTGACCCTTGCCTTCAGGATCGGGGGATAGGAAAGGGAGAATGGTATGAACATTTGTTGAGAACCTGTCCCATGCCATGCAGCGAAGGTACCAGGTGCTCTTTCTATACCAAGAAACAATAATGTGGGGAAACAGGGCAGGGGAAGCCAGAGTGCAGAGGAGGGAGACGTAACTCCATGTTCCTTGTTTCTTTTCTTAAGAGTTTCTAGAGAGCGGCTAGAACACTCTCTGTAGCCGGGGCTAGAGGCCAGGTGCTGTTCTCAGCCCTGGGAATGCTGTGTTGGACCAAGCCCCTGCTCCAATGGAGGTGATACTCTAATGGTTGATGCTCATTGACGCCTCATCTCTGAACCAAACACCATTGAAAATAATGTGGCTATGGAAAAATATATACAGTTAGGGGGAAACATTTTCATGCAAACTTTTAGAACAAAATGCATTTATAGTTAGCATTTGTATATGTGCTGATTTACATCAGTTTACATTTGCCCACATCACCATCCCACTCCAAAGCTCTTACATTTTTCTCCCAGTCTTTATTTTTAAAGTTAATCCACATATTTTTTCTTTATCTAAGTCTTTCCACCCTGTGGGCTTCCAACCTTGAGAAGAGTACTTGAAGAGATGTGAGCTGTGGTCAAAAATTTTTTGTCTGGAAGTTAATGGACATTTGGAAGGGGGGAATTCTGTCCCCACCTTCAGAGCTGTTCAGGAAAGCACTGTAGGAAAAAGTTAACCCTGTCATTTCTATTTGTGATATATTTCCTTTAAAAAAAAAAAAAAAAAAGTGAAATGTTCAAGAAAAGATTCATTTATAACCATTTGGGCACTGCCCGAGCAACCATTTATATTCTCTTGCCTGTTTTATCCAAAGGCAGTCCAGAATTCCTCATGCTATTGTTTTTAATATTGTTTTAAACTTTTTATTGTTGTTATTTTAAACATTTGAAGAGAGAATTCATATATGCTAAAAGCTGCTATTTTTCCTTTACGAGTGTGTGAGAAACACATTTCATAGAAGAAATTTATTTTCTTGTTAGATTCCAGTCAGTACAGTTCCTTTCCAAGTGAACATTTTTCTTTTAATGAACTCTAGAATAAATTTTATACTCCTCTGAGGTGAAGAAGAAGACGATGACGACCAATCATTCTGTTTAGAAATATCTGTTTGCATATATTATTTTCAAAAATAATTTTTTCGACATGTTAATTTTGAGTTGGGGTGGGGACTTCGTGGGCTAAAGGTGTCTTAATCTGCTTTGACCTGTTCCGAGAGTACACCTGGTTTAAGGAAGATTTTTTTGTTTTGTTTTTTTCCTTTACAGATTGTTCAGTGATGTTTTATTAACCACTTCTGAAAAGCCACAGTTTAAGGTAAAGCAAATTATTGTCATAATTTTGACTTTGAAAGCTAGTGCTATTTTAATCAAAAAAGAGAAGGTACAGTATTTATGAACAGAAACAATTGCAACTAATTTAAATATCCTACAGTTAGGAAATAGTTTAATAACTTACCATACATCTATTTGATAAAATTTTTTATCTAATAAAAAAAAATTTATAAAGACATTGTAGCATGGAAAATTATGAAATGGGTTGAGGGACAAAAGAGCAAGATATAGGGAAGCGGATGTGGCTCAGTGGATAGAGCCCCGTTTACCATATGGGAGGCCCGGGTTCGCGTCCCGAGGCCTCCTTGTGAGGGCACGCTGGCCTGAGCGGTGCGGTGGGCTGATGCAGCAACCTCACGGCAGGAAGCGGGTGTGGCACAATGGATAGAGCACCCGTTTACCATATGAGAGGCCCCGGGTTCGCTTCCCGCGCCTCCTTGTGAAGGCAGGCGGGCTCCGGGGGCGCCGTGGGCTGATGCGGCAAGACCCCCCAGCAAGGGGGAGAGAAGCAGCCACA
>JAQZBX010092164.1:0-12298 GCA_029593785.1 Cabassous unicinctus
TGTATCATCCAGCTAGTCATATGTCCCACCACACCTATGTAAGTCATATTTCCTACCACACATATGAAATCATATAAGTATTAGAGGCCATTTTTTTAGGTTGGCTAAGTTAAGGGCTAACATTTTCTGAATTAGCTGTGACTAATTTTTTTGTAAATAGTGTCAGCCTAGGAAACCATCAGATGAATGAGACTTGAGTGCCTGTCAGCCAACTCTGTTGACAATATCAAATTCATATGACTCTTCATGCATCGTCACTTCCAAGTGCGTTTTTATCCATTTGTGGCTTGAGAAATACAGGCTAGGCATTGTATAGCTTCGTCTAGTTCCTGTAAACATTGCTGGTAGAGTAGCAGGGTTGATCTATCCCAATTTCCCTTTTCCCTCTGGAAAGTTGGAAAGTAACACCAAGACATGGAGGACCTGGACTGTCAGGGAAGACAGATGCTGTCAGGAGGAATTGGACCCTTCAAGATCTGTGGCCATCACTAAATAGGAGTTCAAGGGAAGCTTTATTCACTAGACGCCAAAGGCAAGTAGTTCAGAGCTCTTAAAGACTCAGGGTAAGTTATTAGGTTTCATAAATGGTCAAGATATTTAAAAAAATGGAAGATAGCAAATCCAGGCAGCGATTAGTGGGTAAATAGAACCAGAAGTAGTTAAAAAGTTAGGAGTTCAGGGAATCTTGAGGAAAGACAAGGTGCCAGCCTTCAAAGCCGGAGTCTGGGTCTGTCTGATGTTGGTGCCTCCTGACCCACCCTGTATCTCGCCAATGGGCGTAGACCACGGTTGTGACCAGGGGTGTGGGTACCAGATTCTGGTAATGAGTGGGGTAACATGAGAACTAAGCTTAACTGAAAGTTTCTTTTTTCAGGGATGACACTGAGATTAGGGTGTCTTAGTTATGGAGGGCTGCTGTTACAAAGTACCACAAACTTGGTGCCTTAAAAACAACAGAAATTTGTCTCACAGTTCTGGAGGCTAGAAGGCCAAACTCTGTAGGGCAGACTCTGCATTGCCTCTTCCGAGCTTCTGGTACTTTGTCGGCAATCCTTGGGCTTCAAGCTCTGCCTTCGTCATCACGTGTGTTCTTCCCTCTTTCTGTGTCCAAATTTCCCCTTAAATGAATATCAGTTATATTGGATTAAGGGCCCATTCTACTTAAGTATGACTTCATTTTAACTTTCCTAATTCCATCTGTAAAGACTGCTTTTCCAAATAAGGTCACATTTCGAGATAACGGTGATTGGGACTTCATCTTTTGAGGGGATGCAATTCAACCTGTGACATGGTGATAATGGTTGATTTCCTGACCAAGGCACCAGGGAATACCCAAATCCTGCCAGAGGTCTGAGGAAGACACAAACAGCACAGTTACTAGAAAATGGGAGGCAAAGTAACATAGTTTTTGGCTGTGGCTTCACTCTAAACCCTGATAATAGAAAAATCTTATAACGAGCAAGTTCACAAAGAACATTGTTTTTCCAAGCTGGTGCATATGGTAGGACTCCACCAGGCTGTGAGTAACAGAAAACCCAATTAAACAGTGGCTTACACATGAAATTTATTTTTATTACATATGAAGCACAGAATATGCAGCACATGACTAACTCGCAGATGCCCAACAGCTTCAGTGTTACAGGATCTGCTTTCCTTAGCACGAGACTTTTTTTATCTTCATAGTTTCAGCTCTAGCCATCATATTTCTATGCCAAGTAGAAGAAGGATAGGACCCAATGGCTAAAGGTATATTCCAGAAGAATCTACCCACTTTGAACTTTTCCTTGAGGACAACCTAATAACTCCCACATAGGTTTTATGGACTAAAATTTATGCACATGGCTAATTGCAAAGGAGCCTGATAAGTGTAGTTTTCACATGTCTGCCCTGAAAAAAAATAGAATTCTGTTAGTAAGAAAGAAGGAAAGAATGGATATTGGGGAAGCCAGTAGCAATAATTGCCAAATTCAGTTAAGTCTGAATAACTTCAGAACAAAGTAGACCCTAATACTTGCCCACCCTCTATTACTGCTCACCAAAACCCTTCTCTTATTCTGTCACAATGCCACAGTATTCTAACTCTAGTCCTGAGTAGGGGACGGGTTGGAACTGAGAATAGTCACTCAGAGAGAGGAAGCGCCTGCATATTCTCTGCTTAGCACTGAGTTTGCACAGACTAAGGCAGTCATCCTGAACCTTTTCTAAGTAGCACACAAAGGGCTCATCCCCCAGGCTGTCTAACCAGCTTTGTATATGTGGAAAGAACAGAGAGATTGATAATTGGCCAGGCCACCTCCCATACATACCTGGACCTGGTAGGGTTGTTTTGAGGGTTTAGAATGCCCTGATACTAAATGTGTTCAGTAAAGGGAACCTGGCCATTATTACTATGTTGCTCTTATCTAGGTTTCTTTATAATGCCTGGTCTAGGAAAGGCAAGTCACAGACAGGATTATGTAGTTTTGCTGGAAAGTAATACAGAAGTGTTTGGAAGGGTTGACCTTTCCTTCCCACTCATCTATGGCTTCAGGATCTGAGCAAAGGCCTGGTAAATGCTAATCTCATGATATGCTAACAGGAAACAAAGAGAAAATCCGGTTGGGGAATAATTCTTAAATGGTACCAGGGGCTGGGTATAAGCCAAGGAAACTGTATTACATGGACGATTTCCATGGGATGGATAATCTAAGCAACTGTTTCAGGATTTAGGCTTTGTCCCTACCTCCACCCCCAACCAAAAAAAAAAAAAAAGGAATTAAATAAGGTTTGTGGTTTGGCCTCCATCCAGCATTGCCAACTTGCAAAATGAGTGTCAGTGCTCTTCTCAGCCTCCACAAAATCACCTCAGGCAACCCTTTTATGATAGGTTTAATTTTTCTTTTAATTCTGCTTTTGTTTATTTTAATTGGATTTCATCTAGGGAAGGAAAAGAGGTGGTGGTTTTAGAGGATGGCTTACGTGAGAGAGAAAGAGAGGAGGCCAGGCCAGGAGTGGGAGGCAGATGGTGGCAGCGTTGTGATTTCCCCCTCCCACCTCCAGGTGGAGCTCAGTTTCTGACAATGTTTAGCCTCAAAACATTGTATTCTTCCCTAACTTCCTCAGACATTTTGAAAGGCAATATAATCTTAAAACATGTGGTCAATTGTCTGGAGTCTTTGTGCCTTCAGAATGAATTTAGGCCTCACTGGAAGTTATTCAGACAGTCACACAGCAGCGGGGGCGTGGCAGGATGGGCCTTTGGAGTGCTTTAGGCTCATAGGAAGGTTAGTTAGCCTCTTTATAAATGTTTATTAAATGAATGGGTGACTCCAGTACCTTTCCATTAAAAAAAAATCTTATGCATTAAAGACCCAATTCCAACCCTGGAAATAATCACTTAAGTTTCTTAATTTCCCTTCATAATGCACTACCAGTTGGAGAGCTTATTTTCTGGTATTAAACCAAACTGCAGTGCATGATACATTGCCTTTTATTTGCAAGAAATCACCATAGACAGCATTAATGGATTTATTTTAAATTGTTGTTTGTAAAATGAAAGCAAACTCCAAATAATTATATAAAATTGTTTTTTAATGTTTGCATAATTTTTTCATCATTAAAAGCAACCAAGCTCTTTAATATTGAGGCGGAACCATCCATTGAACATAAAAAATTGTTACCTTGATGCTTTTAATATCTCTGCCTCCCATACACACACACACAGGCATTCTCTGCTCTGCGTAGTTAGTTATAGTGCTTGTCACATTTCTGGCTGATTCTGACAAATGTTTTATGTTTGGTGTGAGTTTCAATAAATGGGGGTGTGTGGGGGGAACAAGGGGAGGGAGTCCTTATCCTAAAACTTCGTCTTCCCAGAGACCAAGCCTGTGTACTGGGCCTGCCCTGGAGAATTAGAGCTGCTACTCTCATTTTATCAATTGAGGGACTCTTAAGTGATGCTGCTCTTAACCGTTCACCCCCCATTTTCAAATCATTCTCCCCACAAGCCATAACTCAACGCTGGAAAAGCCCACATCGCCTACTTCTTAGCACCAAGGTGTGGGTTTTTAAGATGCCTTCCTCAGAATTGTGGAGGTGGTTAGGAGTTCAACAGATACTTGCTTTGAATTTAATTTTATAGGTGTTTTTACTCCCTAAACTAATGAAATGTATTCCTGATTTGAATACTTTGGAGACCATTCATGCTGCAACTTGCTCTGACTTTTGAAGAGATGCTAAAATAAAAGCTTTTCCTGTCATTTCTGTTTTATTGACACACAACCTAAGATTGTAAGCTAAGCTGCTAAATGGTTGTGAGTCATTTTTTTCTCTATGAATCAGAACCTTCTTAAGGATATAAACTGCAAACATAAACTAAGTGCTAACACCAATATGCTTTGTCTTCCATGAGCCACGATTTCAAATTCCATATTCATCAAAATAGCCTCTCTGGTCTTATAAATTCATTTACTAAATACTAAAGAGATGTTATAAACTTGACCTTAGTTCATTACTTTGAATATATAAATATATCACATGTGTCTGTTTTAATAGCATTCCTAGAAAATATAGTATTAAAATAGCCTCCTAATAAGCACATTAACAACGTTTTAAAGTGTGTGCTTACTGCACGTCAACAGCCTGGGAGATTCTTAGGAATGCATAATCCTGGGCCCCACTCAAGATCTGCTGGATCAGAATCTGCATTTCCACAAGATCCCCAGGTATGCTGTTAAAGTTTGAGAAGCACTCCACAGGACTAAAGAGTAAAAGTGTCTGCAGATAATACATTTGTCATCATGAAAGTTACCGTTATCACCTAGGAATACATATTGAAAAAGTGCTGGGAATAGACCCAAGTTAATTGCTCTTTCCTGATTTCTACACTTACTCTTATTCCTTGTATGAGCCATTTGTTAATCATTAGTTCTAGTAAATATTTGGTCATCCTCTCCTTTCAGGCATATGGAAGACAATTTTGTGGTCTCTTGGTTGCATGGTTTGGGCCAATGAATTGTGAGTGGAGGTGATAAACTTAGTCGTGTAAGACTCTGTACTCTCTGAAGGAAGGTACTGTGTCTGCCTTGCACCCAGTTACTTACATATTTACTATTTCTTCCGTATGCCTCGTATCTATTAGCTGCATTGTCTGTATTTGTTGAATGAATGAATAAGCATATAATTCTATTTTAAAGTAAGATATATGGGTATGTAATTCCTATGAAGACATACCTTAGCAATATCATTTTGATTTCTACTTTGAAATTTTCCATGTTATACTCCAAAAGCCATGGGAATTCTAGGTGTGAAGATAGACCTTTTCCAAGGAATTAGTTTGGTTGAGAGTAGCTGTATTACCACTAAATAGCTAGCATCATATGTCTTAGAGGAAAAAGAAAGGGATGACATAGTGAGGTTATTAGACATTCAGAGCAGTGATTTGATTTGGTGATGCACCTGGAACTATCCACGAACCTCAAGGAATGTTATGAGGCAATAAATGTTACAAGCAAACATGCCAATATAGCAGATCTTAAATAAAATATATTAGTGCGTAAAGTTTATTTTAAATTTCCTTGAAAACACAATATCCTTCGTCTCCATCTTTTATATACCACACAAATAGGCCTGTATTCAAGAGAATAGCACATAGCTGCATAAATAGTCTTTAAACAGAGGCTGTGCCCGTGACAAGGTAGTCATTGAAAAGATTAAATGGACTGCAAAATGCCTTCTTTAAAAATAGGTAAATTTTTCTCAGCTGAGATCAGAAACACATTAGTTCTAAGAATGATGTCAGAGTTCACTGCTGTATTCTCCACTGCAGCACATTCCCTGCTTCATTCCAGTTTAGTTATTTGCTTCTAGTTCTATTTAATCCAATATTTAAAAAAAATTTTTTTTTACCTTTTCGCTTTCTTTTGTTTCTTTCATAGTCTCCATCTGTGAATTTCTTTTTGGTCTTTAAGTCTAATTGATGTCTCATCTACCATTTCATATATCATTAGCATTTTGTATCAGATTTCTTACATTCAGTTCAGTCATTTTTACCCCCTTTGAAACTTTAAAATCGTTGAGTATGCAAATCCTCAAAATGGCATCATTTTTGAGTAAATATTCACAAATGCTTGTGATTCTTATAAACACTATTTATACACTTTAAATCCAAAGCAGATAGTCAGTGTGATCCCCTTAATGTTAAAAATTGTATTATTCCCAACATAATTTCAAAAAGATTAAAAATGGTACTAGCTAACATTTGAGAACCTGAACGTGTCTCCTAAGTGCTTTGTATATGTCTATGTATATGTCTATGTCTACGTCTCATCTAAACCTCACTAAAACATGAAGCACTATTCTTATCCCCATTTTACAGAGGAAGAAACTCTAACAGATAAATATCAGTGATTAAGTGGAGAGTGAGGGTCTCAACCCAGTCAGCTGAATCCAGGTCCCGTTTGTATGGTGATAAATCAGAAGCCAGAAACACCGCCATGGCTTTGAAGATTAATTATCTTCCCACCAATATCAAAATCTATTAGTTAATGGGAGATTTTCAACTGACTGCTACACGTGCATGTTTATTTGTTGAAATGATCATGTTGAAAATCACACCCAGCTGAACTTGGGAGAAAAATCGTGTTTTACAGAGTCAACATGTGTGGAAATGTTTTTTAGCCTGGAAGAGACGGTGAATGTCATGATGTTATACTTCTCCAAAGACCTTGGAATTTTGAGTTTTAAGACTCACATGCTTTGGTTTGCTTAGTGCTCCAGAACCAACTTTGTCTTATTTCAGCAGGGACATACATCCTTGATGATCTGATGACCCCAGGTCACGCATTTTCTTCTTTCCCATTCAATACATTATTGCCTAAGTTCATTCTGCATTCTTTTTTTTTTCCAACTTATTTTTTAAAGAAATTCACAGAAATATCATGCATTAAATATAGAAAACACAGAGTTCCATATGCCAAACTATTATTAACATTTTGCATTAGTGAGGTACTTTTATAAAAATGTTCTTTCATGTATTATAACAATTGTACTATTAACTATAGTCCATTGTTTGCAGTAGGGTTCATTGTGTTTTATAGTTCTGTTTTTCTCTTAATTTTTCTTTTAGTAAAATATTACCTAAAATTTCCCCTTTTCATCACATTCACATATATAATTCAGTGTTGTCAATCATGTTCACAATGTTGTGCTACCATCTCTACCTTCCATTACCAAAACTTTACAATCAACCCCAATAGAAATTCTGTATAGTTTACATATTAATTCCCCATTCCTAACCCCCATCCCAGCTCCTGGTAAACCATATTATAGATTGACTCTGAGTTTGCTTATTCTAATTACTTCTTATTAGTGATATCATACAATATTTGTCCTTTTGTGTCTGGCTTATTTCACTCAACATGTTGTCTTCAAGAGTCATCCATGTTGTCACATGTATCAGAACTTCATTCCTTTTTAATGCTGGGTAATATTCCATTGTAGGTATATACCACACTTTGTTTATCCATTCATTGGTTGATGGATGCTTGGGTTGCGTTCATCTTTTGTAAATTGTGAATGATGCTAATTATCAGTGTGCAAATATCTGTTTGAGTCCTTGCTTTCAGTTCTTTTTGGTTATATACCTGGTAGAGGAATTGCCGGGTCATATGGTAATTCTATACTAAGATTTCTGAGGAACCACCAAACTGGCTTCCACAGTGACTGCACCATTTTACATTGCCACCAGAAATGAATGAATGTTCTAATTTTTTACAAATCTTCTCCAATACTTGTAATTTTCTTTTTTTTAAATAGTAGCCATTCTAGTTAGGTATGAAATGGTACCTCATTGTGGTTTTGACTTGCATTTCCCTAATTACTAATGAGGTTGAGAATAGTTTGATGTGCATATTGACCATTTGTATATCTTCTTTGGAGAAATGTCTTTTTAAGTCTTTTGTCCATTTTTTAATTGGGTGTTGTCTTTTTGTTGTTGAGTTATAGGATTTCTTTATATATACTGGATATTAAACCCTTATTGGATGTATGGTTTCCAAATATTTTCTCCCATTGTGTAGGTTGTCTTTTCACATTTGTGATAAAGTCCTTTGCAAAAGTTTTAAAATTTCGATGAGGTCCTGTTTAGTTATTCTTTTGTTGCTTGTGCTTTGAGTGTGAAATCTAAGAAACCATTGCCTACCGTGAGATCTTGAAGATGCTTTCTTACGTTTTCTTCTAGTAGTTTTATAGTCCTGGTTCTTATATTTAAGGTTTTGATCCATTTTAAGTTAGTATTTGTATATGGTCTGAGAGATAGGGGTCATCCTTCATTCTTTTGCAGATGGCTATCCAGTTCTCGCAGTACCATTTGTTGAAGAGACTATTCTTTCCAATTGAGTGAACTTGGCAGCATTGTCAAAATCAATTGGCCATAGATGTAAGGATCTGTTTCTGAACTTTCAACTTCATTCCATTGGTCTATATATCCTTGTGTCAGTACCATGTTTTGACCATAGTTGCTTTGTAATGAGTTCTAAAGTCAGGACATATTAGTCCTGCAACCTTGTTCTTCTTTTTCAAGATGGCTTTGGCTCTTTGGGGCTTCTTAACCTTCCAAATAAATTTGATGATGGGCTTTTCCATTTCTGCAAAGTAGGCTGTTGGAATTTTGATGGGGATTATATTAAATCTGTAAATCATTTGGGTAGACTTGACATCTTGACAATATTTATTCTTCTGATCCATGAGCATTTATTTAGATCTTCTTTGATTTCTTTTAGCAAAGTTTTGTAGTTTTCCATGTATAAGTCCTTTACATCCTTGGATAGATTTATTTCTAGGTATTTGATTCTTTTATTTGCTATTGTAAATAGATTGTTTTCTTGACTTCTTCCTCAGATTGCTCATTCCTAATGTATAGAAACATTACTGATTTTTGTGTGTTTGTGGATTGTATACCCCTCCACTTTGATGAATTCATTTATTAGCTGTACAAGCATTTTTTTAGGAGATACCTGGGATTGAACCCAGGACCTTGTACATGTGAAGCAGGCACTCAGCCACTGAGCTACATCTGCTTCCCTAGATGTCATAGCTTTTGTTGTAGATTTTTCATTACATTATATATATGGCACTATTTTCAGATGACATGATCCAAGTTTTACTTCTTTCTTTTCAATTTGGATATCTTTTTCTTGCCTAATTGCTCTTGCTAGAACTCCTGTTCAATTTTTTTTGAAAGAGTTTGAGCAGGATTGTTATTACTTCTTGGAATGTTTGCTAGAATTCCTCTGTGAAGCCATCTGGTCCTTGGCTTTTTTTTGTTGGGGGCATTTTGCTGTCTGAATCAATCTCTTTACTTGTAATCAGTCTGTTGAGATCTTTCATATCTTCTAGAATCAGTGTAGGGAGACTCCAGAGCTGCACAGGACTGGCAGGTCTGGAACATAAATTTACTACCTGATTTTGGTGTTTTTCTTTTTCTTGGATTCAGCATTTGTGGAGTCCTCCAGTCTCTGTTGTACTCCAGAGATCCAAGCATGTGGGATTTGTCCTTTTATTAGTTGATTCTGAGGGGAGACTTTTCCAGGCTATGTCTCATATGTCCATGTTGATGAGATCTTTCTCCCACTCTGCATTCCTTAACATTTTCTGCTAGTGACAATAATGACAACTAACATTTGCTGAAAAATTTATCAGGCACTTCCACTGTAAACTTCAGAGGCACTGTCTTATATGATTCTTAAAGCAACTCCATAATGTACATGCTGTCATATCCCCAGCCGATAGATAAGGAAATTGAGCTTAGGGAAATTTATGTAATTTGTTTATCATGGCACAGAAACAGGACTGAGTAATCCCTGTTTTCACCATACATTATTTTGGGACATTTGGAGACACTCATTCATTAGACATGTGCAAGGCACTGTGCCAAACAATCAGTGGAAGGAAATGGTTTTTTGCCCTCGCATACTTGTAGAAAGACTGACATACTCACAAATCATTACAAAATAGGCGAGTGGTGTAGGGGAAGCACAACAGAAGAACTGGCCAATTGTTTGGGGAAAACTGGGAATGAAGTCAAATTATTGGATGATTAAGCAGGAATTAATAGGGTAAATAATGGAAAGGCATCCAAGACCAAGGAAACACCATGTGTAGAGACCTGAAGTTCTTCATTAGTTAATTCAACAAATATTTATTGAGTACCTACTTCAATTCAGGCACCAGGGACTGCTTTGATGGACCTTATACTTCAAACAAGCCACTGTATTGAAAACAATTTCATGAAAGCACAGGACACATTTAGCACGTAGCTATAGCTGGGGTTCGTAAAGAGCAGGCGAGTGAAGCTGTTATATTTGTTTCCTATTGCTGTTGTAACACGGTACCACAAGCAAGTGGCTTAAAACGAACACAATTTTATTATCTTAGTCTTTGAGGCCAGAAGTCAGAAATGGATCTTATGGACTTGAGGTGTTGGCAGGGCTGCATTCCTTCTGGAGGCTCAAGGGAAGAATCAGTTTCTTTGCCCTTTCTAGCATATCGAGGCTGCCTACATTCCTTAGCTCATGACCCCCTTCCTCCATCTTCAAAGACAGCAAGTAGCATCTTCACATCTGTCTCCTGCTCTGACACTCTAGCTTCCCTCTTACAAGGACCCTTGTGATTACATTGGGCCCATCCAGATAATCCAGGAATCTTCTTATCTCAAGATCTTTAACCATACCTGCAAAGTCCCTTTTGCCATGAAAGATCACATAATTCATAGGGGTTAGGCATGAACATCTTTGGGGCCCATTATTTTGCCTACCACAGCTATAAAAAACTGAGAAAGATGATGATCCTCATTAATAGAATCATAGGAAAGGAGCAAAAAGAGGATGGACAAAAGAGCATTAGAGGCTTTTGCATGGTGAGGGCTGATGAGGGTTTGAAGTAAGGCAGTGTCAGTGGGATTGGAAAAGAATAATTTGAGCAAAATTCAGGGTGTGTAGCTCTTGGCAATTAACTGGATGTGTGGATGAAAGAGAAAATTCAAGGATGAGGACAAAGTTTCTCACTTGGTTAGCTGGGTAGCAAATGTTCTTAATTTTCTTATCTTTTAAAATAATATTTTCTTAGCTATTCAATGTTGGCATAAATATTCAGACCAGTATAACTTTAGCTGTAGTGACTTCTAACAAATCACTGGTGTTAGGCCTTCCAGATGAAGTTATTCATGCCTACTGTTCTATATTTTTCTTTTCTCTTTTTTCTGTTGTAGGCTATAGTTTAACATGCTAGGCATGCACAGATGTCTTCTCAACTAAATTGTATTAAGTTAGAGTAGTATCTTAAGCTAGCCTATGATTGGATATTTTAAGATAAGGCTTGAAGCACATCACTCTTTCTTCTGGCTCTTCATGAAAGTAATTTTTAAAAGCTTATTAAGAAAGTAATTTTTATAAGTACTTGTTTTAGGTGATAAAATCAGTGTTTGTAATCTGATAGGAGTAGACTTTCAGATGTAGTCTGTACATCAAAATTTAAATATACTAGGCTCAGTAGAACTCACAGAGCAGAGTATTCCTCAAGTTCCCTCTTTATGGCTAGCATCATGTGATATATTTTTGTAAGGGAATGAAGAAGTATATTTCTCCTCTCAAATAACTTAAAGATACACTGGGACCACTATAGTAATGCAGGTGAAATAGCTGTAGAGCTAGCCAAGAAAGTTTGAATCATCTATAAACAGATGTCAGAATGCAGAGAGAGCATGGCACCAAATGAAGGTGACATGGACCAAAACATGCCTTGATCAAATGAATGACCTTCCTGACTCCATCAAGTAACATCGATCCCTTCCAACTTAATTCAGGATGTATTCATTAAGATTTTACTCTTAAACACTGTGCTTACGTGGACTGAGAAAAATATTTGCAGTGCATATTTATGACAAGTGCATATTTATGACAAGAATATATAAAGAATTTATACAAATTAAGAAAAATGGACAAACACCTCACTTTTAAAAATTGGCAAGGATTTGAATAGACATTTTATAAAAAAAAGCATGAAATGGCCAGGAAGTACATGAAAATGTGCATGACATCTTTAGTTGACATCTTTGCATTAAGGAAATGCAAATTAGAACCACAGTGAGATACACTTCGGGCTCACTAGAATGGCTAAAATTTTATAAAAACTGACAACACCAAGTAACAATGAGGGTGTGGAGCCACTGGGGCGCTCATGCATTGTGGATGGGAATGTAAAATGCTACAACCACTTTAGAAAACTGTTTGGCAGTAGCTTGGAGTTAAACAGAGTAAACAAA
>JAQZBX010092165.1:0-12351 GCA_029593785.1 Cabassous unicinctus
GACAACGCCTGACCCTCACCTTGGCGTTGGAGCTCCATCCTCAACACATTTGCCCCTTTGGGGAATGGGGCCCTTAGGGTGAAACTCAAACCTGAAAGTCAAAAAAAGAGTTTTCTATTCCGTTGGTCTCCAACCCAAAATTTCAATCCCCCAGCGAGCTCTGGGCCTGATAATAGAGCCTGAAGTGTGTCCGAGGATTTGGTGTTGACAGCGTGTCATCAGCAGGCCAGAGCTGCATCTCCAACATGGCAGCTGCTTGCCACACATGACCACCAAGAACATTTAAATGAATTAAAATGAAATAACATTTAAAATTGAGCTCCTCAGTTGCACCAGCCACCTATCAAGGGCATCGTCATGGGACATCCTACTGGGCAACGCCAGCTGGAGGCTTGGAGACATTCCTTTCCCATCTGTACCTTTCTGAGATAGATGTCCACTCGAGCGGGGACCCATCCCGACCCTGAATCTCATGCCCAGCCTTCCAGAGCCCCTCGGCTCCCACCTCCTCTGTGCCCACCCCCACCCCACCCCAGCCTACAGCATTTCTCCCTCCTCTTCCACAGAACTTCACACAATGCCAGTGCCTTGGCAATGAAACAATCTCAGAACCGCAGAATCAGAAAGGGCCTCCAAGGGTCATCGGGGTCAGCTCCTCCTCTCCAAACAGATGTCTGGCAGCAAGATTTACAGCTTCCATTTCTCTTGGACTTGTTTTCTTTCTAACTGTTCTTCCTGGCCAGACCATAAGAGCTGAGACTCTGTTGTCTGAGATGAGCCTCCCTCTTAGGAGAATGTTCCCAAAATCCCATGGGAAATTGGGGGGGAGGCTGTGAAGACAGGGTAAAGCTTGCACCCCAGGCCACATGTGGCACATGCTCACTTGGTTTGCAGATGACGTCTGGGAGCTGCCCCGGTTCATCTGGAAGAGATGCCTTTGCAAAGAGCTGCTGGCTGGGGGGAGGGGTGCATCTTTCCGGGTGTAATGAGGTCACAGAGACGAGAACACCTCGGAGGAGGCTCTCACTCTGGCTCTGCCGACCTTTGGGAATAGGTCAGGAACTTGTAGAGGGTTCCTTTCCCGAGGCACAGCCAGCAGAGGGCTCTGCTGGGAGGGGTCTGTGCAGGAAGCGAGGGCTGAGGTGGGCGACATGCTTGTCTTATCTGGAAGGTCGGTGTGCTGAGACCGTGCTGCTGGCAGGTGACTCAAGGGCCTTGGAATCCACCCCCACCCCAACCCCATACACTCCTCATGGATTCACATGGCCGACGTGACAGCCTGGAACCATCTGGAAATGGAAAGCTTGAGAGACACCAGGTCAGAGGGATCTGGGCTTGGACCCCTCCATCCCAACCCTCCATCCAAAAGGGCTGGCGAGAGCTGCAGGGAGGAGGTTTGACTTATGGTGACTGAGTCAGCCCGTCACCCTCGAGCAATGGGCCAGCGTGTTCCCAAGTTCGCACAGCTCAGCTCAGGAATTTGCCTATCAGGGATTCCGCCCAGCTGCCTCTGGTCTCTGTGGCATGCTTCAACCTCAAAAGTCTGGAAGCCTGGGCGCATGAAAAGGCAAGCATCAACCTAACACATTCTTCCCCCGACATTGTATTACAGTTTTATTCCTCCCAGAAAGCATCTTCTCCTGGATGTTGCAAAATCAGATTGTGGCATTTGGTTCTCTAAGGAAATGCCTTGTCTCCAGTGGCAAAGGAGGAGAGAGGTCCTAGCAGGGCTCTGGGCAGGACAGGGAAAGGGGTGCTGCCGGGTGCCCAGGGACCTGGCTTCTCCCACAAGAGCTGGGGTGTCCCCGAAGCTCTGAACTCTGGGCTTTAGAGCCACACCTGCTCCACGCAGCGGGAGCCCCCCAAGCCGATAGGCAATTGTGGGGCCTCTGGGGCCAGGGCAGAGCCTGACACCCAGGCCGAGAGAGCTCAGCAGGCCAGTGTGGATGGGCCCTAAGGCCTCTGACCTCTGTGCCTGGCACAGGCAGGCCAAGCTGGAGGGACTTGTGCTAGGCCAGGAAGTATGAGTACATGCACACACATGCTCACACACACACCAGTGTGCACGCACACACACACATGCACACACATGCTCATACTCGCACACAGACATGCACACACTCACACACAGACATGCGCACACTCTCACACATGCTCACAGGCACACAGGCATGCACATGCTGACACACAGATGTGCACACACGCACATGCATACACATGCTCACACACAGAGACATGCGCACACACATACACACAAATGCTGACACACATGTGCACACACACGTACTCTCACACAGACATGCACACATGCACATGCATACACATGCTCACACACAAACATGCACACACATACACACAAATGCTGACACACAGATGTGCACATACACACATGTTCACACACAGGCATGCACACACATGCTCACACTCACATATGTGTGCACATGTCTATACAACACACACATACAAACACACACGTGCACACACGTGCTCACACACACCGATGTGCGCATACACTCACATGTGAACACATCCCCCTACAACTCATACATGCACGCACTAATGCATGTGCACACATGTGTGTGTCACACACACACATGGACACACAGGTAACGGACGTGAAGGTCACACGCCTTCCGGGTGGACGACCTGGAGATCCTGCAGTTAGAAGTCCCCGTCGATCCACACTGCAGAAGGGTCTTCCGGCAACATGACCAGCTAGAGGCGGCTCCCCCTGCCCTCTTCCCTGCATGGGTCCTGCCTTCCAGCCTTTTCTCCAGGAGACAGAGTTCAAGGTCCTCTCTGTTCCCCCTAAAGATAGAGCTGCGCAGGAAGTGCGCAGGGATTTCCATGGGTTGTGCTGCGCCCAAGTTAACTCAGTGGCCAGCCCCACAAGATGAGCGCCACTGTCCCCAACTCAGAGAGGTCACGTGGCATGCCCGAGGCTCACTCGCCAGGTGAGGGAGAACCGCCGGAGGACGTTGGGGGGGTCCCAGTAGGTCGTGCCAAGCGCAGGAGAACGGAAAGCCCACTGTCTGGGGCTGAGGTCTGATCCATCACCTCCCTCAACAAGGGACAGGAAGCTGTTCTCCTGTCTCTTCTCTCACCCAGATGGCTGCCTCTCTGTGCACTTAGTTATTATTTTCACTGTAAGCATAGTCTATGAACATGGTTTTATAAAACCAGTTCTAAAGGGTATCTGCAAACATGCACATCAGCCCTCAAGGACTTTCAGGTCCCCGATCCTGTGGTCTGCCCAGAGAGCGATGCAGAGAGGACTGTCCACGCGTGGGCAGGAGGGGGGAAGCCCCATGGCATCACCTGCCCTGGTCCACGTGAGGCACCGCCGTGATGGAGACCAACCCTCCCATCCCTAAGGCAGGATTGGCAAAGGGACCTGCTGGGCCCAGAGCTGGTCAGCCAGACCCCAGGCACAAGCAGGGCTGTGTGTGGACAGCAGGGAGAACCTGGAGGGGGTGGTCTCCCATCCAGCGCCCCCAGCCCAGCCCCAACCCCTCAGTCTGGGGAGCACAGGCCTCCTCGAGCCCCCCAGACAGCCCAATGTGGTTCCTAATGCCGGGACCTCATGGAGCCAGCTTTGCTTTGCTGTGGGCCTGGGGAGGGCGGGGGCGCCAGGGGGGCTGCCGGGGCGTTGGCTGCAGCGGCCGGGGTGGAGGGGCCGGGAACAAGGATGGGAGCATCCCTCCATGCAGGAAGTGGCCAAGAAGCCCCCTAGAGATGGAAACCTTGGAGAACCCACCCCCGCCAAGGCTGGCAACTTTGTCCACCTGCCATGCCCATGCGTGCACCCAGCTGCCCGCAGCAGCTGTGCCCTCCCTCGCCATCCCTTCTCAGGGTCCCATGTGTCGACATGAGCTGGGGAAAGAAGGAAACGTTGCGAGCCCTTCCCAAGACAGGTGTGTCGGGGGCGGGCAGAAGTCTTACCTGGCTGTGAACCTTGGTTGTCAGGGCTCTGTCGGCTCCTCCAGGCTGCGACAGTTTCTTGGCACCCCGTGTTCATGATGACACGGTCCCACGTTTTGTAGGATGCCCCTCTACTGGGTTTCGTCAGGTGTTTTTCCAGTGTCGGACTGGACTTGAGGGTTTGGTGGAGGAAGGTCAAGTGCCCTTGTCACGTCCCCTCAAGGGACACACCAGCATCCCTCCCCCGGTGGTGCTGGCTCTGGCCGCCTCGGGTTGGCTCTGGCTAATTCCTTGTTTGGTTTGCTAAAAGCTGCCAAAAGCAACATACCAGAAGTGGGTTGGCATCTATAGGGGGTTTATTAATTTATAGGCTCACAGCTCTGAGGCTGTGAGAAACGTCCACATCAAGGCATCAGGTGACACTCTCTCCCCAAAGACCAGCTGCCCGTCATCTCCGACTCCTCTGTCACCTGGGAAGGCACACGCGGCCTCTCCCTTCTCCTCCAGGTCTCGTGGCTTTCAGCCTCCTGGTCTCCTTGGCTTCCTCTCTCAGCTGCTGTGGATTTCTCTGTGTCTCTCTCCGTATTCAGTGTGTAAAGGACTCCAGTAAGAGGGTTAAGGCCCACCCTGGGTCACGCCTCTCTAAGTGAGCTAATCAGAGGGGGTCCCACCTCCAGTAGTTCACACCCACAGGAACGTGTCAGCCCCACGGGGTGGCTTCCTGGGGTCTGGCCCGCATCAAACTGTCACCGTCCTCGTTCTCTGTAATAGCTGAAGCTGCAGGTCCCTGGTGTCTTAGCCAAACCTTGGCACTGGGTGGGTTTTGATTTTGGAAGACTTGAGGTTTGAGAAATGTAGTGCGCTATGACACAACGCTCCCGTCGTATCCAGGCCAGTACCTGTAACGAAACCCGTGGGCATTTCTGTAGTGAATCATGACTATTTACCCTCATTGGGAAAAAGCCAATAAACAGCCTCAGTGCAAATCGCCAAGTTCCCAAAGGCTCCTGTGGGGACCTCAGAGCAGCAGCCGAGCGAGGGAACCTGCGCTCCGCTGCTCGGACGCCCCGCAGCTTTCTCTCTCAGGGGCCTGCGAGGGGCCTTGATGGTTTGCAGCGTGCCCCTCGGAGTTGCAGTGAGTATCCTTGTGCCGAAGTCCTTCGTGTCTCTGTCAGGGGCACTCCTGGGGGGCGTGTAACAGCTGGCCCGAGGCGTGTGCTTTTGACCGTTTGTGCCAGTTTGCTCTCCTGAGGGGGTATTTTCACTCGCCTCCTCGCCGCGATGCAGCACCTGCTCGCTTCCCCAACCTTTCCCCAGCTCTGCGTTTTCAGAGGACTTGTCTCTGGACACTTGAGAGGTAAAATCTTACAGGTCCCTGTAGATGTAGCTCCAGGCGGTTGAGAGTGTTTTCGTGTGTTTAAAAAGCTGTTGGGATTTACATTTTTCCACTGAACTTTCTCCTCATTTGCGTTTTTTCCTCTCTGCTGGTTAGTCTTGAGCTCTTTCTGTTTCCATTTAACTCTTGTTCTGACATAAACGCTGCCAGGCCTCACTCTGCCGTGAGGTTTCGCTGCTCTTCGTGCTGTGAGAGGTTTCATGGCAGCCAGCTAATCTCCTTTCAAAGTCTGCGTCTAGGGGTCTTAAAAGGCCTTCTGCACGCTGAATCAGACTGCTAAGGACACTTTCTGTGCTTGCTCCTGGTGATTTCCCTTTTACACATTTTAATGTTTGATTCGAGGTGGGGCTCCCACTTTTCTTACTGCTGATGGGCTGGATCCCTCATTTGAAAGGATGCCTTTACCGTGAAAACGACACGCCATCCAGATGTGGGTCTGTTTCATCCTGTCGATTTGTCGACCTATTTGTATGCCAGCAGCAAAATGATCCAACGACAGTAACTTCACAGCGTACTCCACCCTCTGACGGGGCTGCCCCGCCTCGCGCCTCTTCTTCGGGAAGTCGACCGATGCTGCTTGAGCACTGCTTTTTCCATAGGAACTTCAGACTCAAGTTGTTTAGTTCCAAAAACCCCCGTTGGTGTGGGACACGGGGGCTGGGCATTGGTTCAATGTGTCCACTGGTCTCGGGAGAGCAGCACGTTTTGTAATATGGGCGTTTCTTATACGAGAGCAGCGGCCTTTGATCCATTCAAGTTTTAAAATGCCCTCAACAGAACTTTAAAGTCTTCTCCCTACAGATTCTGCATGTTTCTTATGTTTATTTGTGGATGTCTTATTTCACCCCTCTTACAAGTTTGACCCTTCAGCATGCTTCCTAGCGGACTGTTGGAATGCTAGTGAGATTTTAATATTCACGCCGTCCCAC
The DNA here is from genome assembly GCA_029593785.1 of Cabassous unicinctus. Lineage (NCBI taxonomy): Eukaryota > Metazoa > Chordata > Mammalia > Cingulata > Chlamyphoridae > Cabassous > Cabassous unicinctus. Next base: position 6,247 of record JAQZBX010092165.1, read on the forward strand.
TCATTCCACTGCGTTCTGTTTAGTCTTGAATTTTCCGGATATAGCATCCCATCCACTGCACACACTGATAGCCCTGTGCTCGTTTGCAGTGTTTACACCTGGTATTCACGTCTCTTGTTGAACTGTGTCAGCTGTTACCTCCACAGTGGGCCTCTTCTTTTTCGGCTTTCGCAGGGACGGCTGCCAAGCTTGCCACCAAGCCGGCACTGACATGTGGGCGGCCCTCAGAGCCTGCCCTTGAGCTTTAACGAGACCTTCCCTTCCTTCCTTTCTTTTAGCCCCAGATTAGGTGTCTGGAGCTTTTTGGGGCAAGTCTGTGGCATTCCAGGACAAATGAACATACTTGCTGGGGTTGGATGGGCAGGGCGGCCACGCCCGAGGGGCGTGGGACAGCCCCTGTCAGCACACGGCATCTGCTCCCAGGCGCGCTCCCGCAGCGCCCGCCGCCTGGCCGTGGGCACGCTGCCCCAGGTGCAGGCGCTCTCAAGCTGAACCGGCCACCGCACAGGCCCGCCGGCAGCCGCCCACAGACCCGAGGAGCGGCGAGTGCCGCCGTGGGTGCTTGGCGTAGACCGCGTGGGCGGCGGCACGGCCCCGGCCCGCCCCAGGAGGCTAAGTCTACGTGTCAGCCTGGCCAGGCCGCGGCGTCCAGTGTTTCGGTCAAACAGCGGCCTGGGTGCTGCTGGGAGGCGCCATGTCGAGGGATCAGCACCTACAGTCAGCGACTTCCGGTCGAGATGACACTGTGGGGGTGGCCTCGTCCCATCTGAGGGGCCTTCAGAGAAGCATCAGTCCTGCCTGGGCCCTGCCTGAGCTCCCGCCGCTGCCTGCCCTGCAGATTCCACACTCACCAGCCCCACAGTTGTGGGCAATTCCTCCGTAAACCTCTTGCTACCTCCAGACGTGTATCCGGTTGGTGCTGTTTCTCTCACGAATGCTGGCTGATACAGCAGCTTGGCACCTGCAGAGCCCGAGGTCCAAAGGCTGCTTCTCCTGGCCCCTTTCCCTGGGCGGAGCTTTCCCAAGCCAAGGGCAGCAGGCGCCCTGGCTGGGGCCTCGGAGGCCCCAGGAGGCAGAGGAAGCAGGAGCAGCCGGGGCCTGCCTGCCCTTCCTCTCCCACCTCCTGTGAGCAGACGGAGCCCCCCACAGGCCACCTGCCCCGGATGTCCCTGAGACGAGCTCGGGCTGTACAAACCCCATGGGGGGACAGCGTCACACCTGCCTGCGCACCGGCAAGCGCTGGGTCCCAGGTGCGTGGAGGCCTCCCTGGAAGTCCTGCCCCACGCTTGCCCCAGCCACGCGCCAGCCAGGGGGCCACTGGGCAGGAGCAGCCACGCCCCCTAATTCCAGGACCCACCAGAGGGCAGAGAGGGAGGACCCCACTGCCCGCTCCCCAGACTGAGACGGACAGCTGCCTGTCGTTCCCACCAGAACATCCGAAGCATTTTTGTTTTGCATGATCGCTTTTTTAAAATTTGTGATAATATACATATCATAAAGTCTGCCACCTAGCCATTTTCAAGTTCAGTGACATTAATTACATTCCCAGTGTTGTACGCCCGTCACCGCCATCCATTACCAAAACTTCTTCATCACCCCCGAACAGAAAGCCTGCGCCCGTGCCCCCCACCGCAGCCCCTGGTAACCTCTAGTCTACGCTCTTGGCCCAGGGCTTTGCGCGTTCCAGATATTTCACGTAAATGGAGTCGCCCACTAAGCTGGCTCTTTCTCCGGCACCCGTCCTCAAGGGCCATCTGTGGTGCCGCATGGCTCAGGACTCTGCTCCTTGTTATGGCCGGAAGGTCTGCCTTTGTGGCGCTCGGCCACATCTCCTTCGCCCACATCTTTGATGGGCGGCTGCTCCCACCTTGTTTCGTCTTTTGAACCACCACCCGCTGGTTCCAAACTTGGGCCAAGCTGCGGCCACCACCCGCCCTGCCCTTCCCACCAACATCTGGCTCTGCCTGCAAACAGGACTCCGGCTTTGTGTGTGGGCTCACCCCCCCGCCCCCCCCCAGCGCCAGACGCCAGCCCACCTCTCTGCCCCTGGATTTCCTCAGCCTGGAAGGGGGGCATCGTCTGGGAGCCCCCGCAGCCCACGGTGGGTGGGCCCAGGCGGCAGGTACCGGTAATGGCGACGAAGCTGTGATCCCCTCCCAGAAAGACGCAAGCGCACACAAAATCCCAAATCCCTCCAGTCTCCAAGCTCCAAATTCCCAGCCTCTGGCCTGAGCCCATTCCCAGCCCGTTAGCCTAGAAGCAGGCAACGCTTAATCCATATCAATAACCACAAATGGCTGGACGTGGAGCAGAGAACCAGGCTGGAGGAACAGAGGCTGTGGGAGAGTGGCCACAGAAACTGCCCCTCACTCAGGGCACACGAGCAGCCTCCCGCCACAGCCCCCATTTGAAAGACTCAAACCAACCCCAATCAGGGAGGAAGTCTCCAGAGGATTTTACCTCTTTTGATCAGCAAAGAGCTGGAGAACAGTTCCAGTTCCCCAACTGCGCTTACAACCCGAGGAACTCCTACTCATACGTCAAAGCCCAACGCAGACATCATCTTCTTTGTGAAGCCTTCCCCCACCTTCTCCCCAAGGCAGAATGCCCACAGCACTTCCATGCTCTGCCACACTGTCGGGGCTGTCTCCTCTGTACCCCCAATTGCTTTGCGGAGGGCACCAGGTGGGAACTTAGGGATTGAGGGGGTAAAGAGCTGCCCCTGTGTTCCATCCCTTCCCCTCAGCGGCACTTTCTCAGGCATCTGCAGTGTTGTTTGTCGGTGTTCTAGCTTTTCCCACCTTGGGGGTCAGCGTCAACATTTCCCTGTCTGCCCCCGACTCTTGGCCACGGCCCCAGGTCCAAGGAACCAGCAGGCTCTTCCCAGAAGCCCCCTTTAGCTCCCGAAGCCCCTCTGGTTCTGTTCGTGCGTCTACGAGGCTGCCTTCTGTCCCTCGCGCTGCTGAGGCGTCATTTTCCTCACGGGGTGATGAGCCCAGATCCCACCACTGCCTGGAGAGCCTGTTCTTGGCTGCCCTGGGGCCATCCGCCCTGGCCCAGACCCCACCACTGCCTGGAGAGCCTGTCCTTCTTGGCTGCCCTGGGGCCATCCGCCCTGGCCCAGATCGGCAAGCCTCAGTCACGGTCACCGACGGCCGCAGGCTCCCCACGCTCGGGCTGCTCCCCCTGAGGCCCCGGCAGCCCTCCGCTCCGGCGGCCGGCCGGAAGCCCCCTCCACCCCGTCCCTTTTCTGCCCAGACCTGCAGAGCCGAGGCCTGGGAGGGGGGCGGGGTGGTGACTGGGTTGGGGTGGGGGCTCCCCCAGGACACTTCCCCGAGGCAGAGTGGCTGCCTGTCGCCCCCAGCGGGCCTGGGTCTGCCCTCCGTGCAAGCCGCCCCCCCAGGCTCGGCCCCTCAGCCTGGCCCCCTCGGGACGCCGCCACCACTTCTCTCCGTGACGCTTTTCGCCCATCGGCGCAGGAAGGAGCCTGCCTGCCCGGGAGGCCGTCCCACAAACGGTGTCCCAGCAGCAGGTGATTCTTTCCCCTCAAGGCCTCCAGAGAGCCGGAAGGAGCAGCGAACCCAGCGCAGGTGAGCTCTCTCCTGGGCGCCCCGTGTGAAGGCGGGATGCCTGCGTCCTTCCCAGGCTGATTTTCCCATCCACACGCCGGACGTGATGAGACGATTGCTTTCGCATTTGGCTGTTATTGTTCTGCCCAAGGAACAGCCCGGCCCGTCCAGCCAGCAGCACGAGTGCTCGAAGGGACGTCGTCCAAAGCGGCCGAGGTTATAAGTTTACATTAGTCATTGCACGGTGGAAAACAGCAGCGTTCACACGGCCTCCTCAAGGTCAGGGCGCATCTTCAGATAGCGTCCGAGCAAAAGCCGGGGGCGAGACTGTTAATGGAGAATGCTGGAAGCGTCACTGCTCAGAGCCCAAGGCCAGCTGGACGGCCCTGGCACTTGGTTTATCCCGGGTGCAGAGTCGTTTTGTTTTTCCGCAGCTGTGGCCATGGACATCAGTGCACCGCGGAGGCGAGGGGGGGCCTTGCCGTCCTCGGCTGGGTGGTTTGCTGGGTCCTGCCTCGGGGCTGCAGGGTGTGCTTTTGGGGTCCAGGCTCCTTGGAGAACGGGGGGCTGCAGACTGCGCACTGCCCTCCAGGAGCGGTGGAGCCAGTGGCTGTGGAACTTTGGGGGTGGCTGGGGGCAGGTGAGAAGCTGGAGAAACTCCCCAGCCCAGAGCGGACTCCACCACCTGACCCACACGGGGGGCCGGTGTCCCCTCGGCCTCACCTGTCGGGGCTCCCGTGGGGACGGCCGGCACACGGACACCTGCCTTTCTGGAGTTTTCCTTCCTCTCCGAGTGTACATGATGGGACCCGTATCACAGGCTCTCCAAGAAACAGATCCACAGGACGTCTGAGGATAACATTAGTGGATTTCGTTCTGGGAACTGGCGCACACCTTGTCAGGGCTCGCGGGGCAGGGGTCCGCAGGCCTGGGGGCTCAGGCTGGCGCTGCCGCTGCAGCTTCCGGGCAGAACGGCTGCTTCTCCGGGAAACCTCGGCTCTCTCTGAAGGCCCCTCTGGCGGGGCGAGGCCCACCCCCGTGGAGGGGCAGCTCCTTAACCGGAAGACGGGTGCCCTCCCAGCAGCAGGGTTCACTGGCTCTCGGTTCCAGAGGCTGGGGGCTGCCTCCGCCGGGTCCCTGGGGCCCTGGCCTCCCCGTGCCTGGTGGGGCCGTCTCCCTTCCCTCCCGGCTGCTCCCTGCGCTCTCCCTCGTTCTGGGTTTCTCCCGCTTGCTACGGCCTGTGGTAGTCTGGACTGAACCCGCCGCAGCTCACCTGAAAATGCCCTCTGCAGGTGCACCTGCTCACCTGGTTCACACCCACCTCGAGAACGCGTGTATTCTGGCGCCTAATTCCATCTGCCGCCAGGGCAGCAGCCCTGCAGCCTCAGCCCCCCGCAGGCCAGCAGGGGGTCGCTGAGGCTGGCTTCGCGGCTCTGCGCCTCTGAGCTCAGCCGGCCAGAGGGCTCACGGGGCGTCCAGGCCAACGGCACGTCTCTGCCACCTGGGGCTCGTTTCCCACTGGTGCCCACACCTCCGGCACAGGTGGACAGCGGCCTGGTTGACCTCTGGTGAGGTTGCGCTGTCCCAGGAGCCACTGTGCTGTCCTGAGCTGGACTTGCCTGGCCTGGACGTCTGCTGGCCGGGGCTGGCTCCTCTCGGCAGCTCCCGGGACCCCTCGTGCTCCCAGCCCCCCTCCCACGCATGGGGACACGCCTGTTTCCCTCGCCAAGTCTGTAGCACCCAGGCGGCATGTCAGTGCAACCTGAGGGACAGTTGTACCCCGTTCCCTGGGGCCCTGGAGCTCTGGGTCCTGGACCCTCACCCCTGGACGCCCAAGCCCATGGAGAACTCGCCTCCAAGCTCCTGGTAACATCGCCTCCTGGTGCCAGCAACACGGTTCAGAAGAGACGACCCCAGCCCTGCAGCTGCCCGGAAAGGGCTAAGCGCTGTCAGAACTGCACAGACACGTCCTGGACCCGCCCACCACCCAGGCCCTTCGGGGTCTCGTCGCTTCCCACCTGCTGAGCCCCCCGCGCCCTCCTGGCCTCTGCCTCACGGACAGGAAGGACTTGAGCAAAGCCCCGAAGTGGGGGCCGCAGAGGGGGACGCCCAGGGTGTGGCTGACAGCTCCACGCTGCTGGGAGGGAAACCAAGGCCTTGCTGGGTGATCCCAAGTCCTCACAAAACTCAGCCAACGGGTAGAGCCTCACCCCAAATGCCCCTTGACCTTCGAGGACCCTGGGCTGCCCAGGACAAGGCTGTGCCCAGAGGCGGCCTGGACACCCGGAGGCGGCCTGGACACCCAGAGGCGGCCTGGACACCCGGAGGCGGCCTGGACACCCGGAGGCGGCCTGGACACCCGGAGGCGGTCTGGCCCAGGCAAGGCCCTGCCCACTGCCCTGGGCTGGCCACCGGGGCCACCTCGCAGCGCCTGGCCCTTCAGCGCTGGCGTCCAAGGTCTGGAGACGGGCAGCAGCCACCTGCCAGCCCTGCTGACGGGCAGGGAAACCCACGGTGCTGTCAAGGCAGGTGGCAG
>JAQZBX010092166.1:0-12305 GCA_029593785.1 Cabassous unicinctus
ATTTTCTCTCTGTGGCTTGTCCCTACATTTTGTTGGTGGATTTGTTTTGTTTTTCAGATACATTTTTTTAACAGACACCAGAGATTGAACCTAGGACCTTGTACAGGCAAAGCAGGTGCTCAGTGACTGAGCTACAGCCACTCCCTATTCAGATACTTTTAATTTTACTGAATTTACATTTATCAATCTTTGCCTGTATGGTTTGGTTCTGTGTGCTACAATCAATTTATCTTCCTCTAATGAGATTCAACAAGAGCTTCTTTTATATTCTAATCAAAGTTGCTTATAGTTTGGCTTCTCAATCCTGAGTCTTTGTTGTTGCCTGATGTCAGTGGTGGCAGGTGGCCCAGCAATGACTGTGATCTGTAGGTGTCCCAGAAATATTCCCTGCTCATGTCCAAGTTGGTGACCCTGGGTGCTGTTCTCTACACAACAGGTGGGTAATGGGGAGGCATTGAGCCTGCAGGATGAGTCCCATCCAGGCTCTCCCTGAAGTTGCAGACCCAGATGCCTTCCATCTACCATCTGGGCCATGGTTGATAGTCCTTGAGCAGCATGATAGGAGGGGATGCCCACCCATCCTGTTACCTTCCAAACTCCCCCAGCCCCCACCCAACCCCATTACCATGCAGCCTGGCAAAAGATGCTTTGAAGACATGCAGGGTCACCCTTCCCAATGCTGAGTTGTGCTAACTCATTTAACTCTCAGGAAAATCCTCTGAGGTCTATGGTGTTTGAAGTTGATGTAACTGAGACAATTAGAGGGTAAGTAACTTGCAAAAAGACACATTCAGGAGGTGGCAGGTCTAGGAAAGGGACCATGGAATCTGGCTTCTGAGTCTGTCCTCTAATCAAGACTACTGCCATCCCATGGACAAACTCCCCAGAGCACCCCACCTATTTTTAGAGATCCTGATGTGGTACCTCCTGAGCTCTTTCCTCAGGGGCTCAGGGAGACTCTCCTTCCCTTTCATCACTTGCTCAGACACTTTGTGTATTTGTTATACTCCCACTCATGCCTATTTATTGCCCCAAATGGATCACTGGCTCATCTCAAAGAAGCATCTAGAATGTCTAGCACATGGTAGGACTTAATCCATATTGGTGGGTGAGTGTTGGGTGATGGACTAGAGCTTTGTCATTGTGAATGCACCCACAGACAAGAGGGTGTAGGGATCTCTCAACCATGATTTTTCCAGAAGTGGATAGAAGTGATTTCCCTGGGCAGTTGTCCTTTTCACCCACCCTTGCATGCACAGTCCCAAGGTAGTGCAACCTCCCCCAGGTGTCTGCCTCCCCCAACCTACTCACCATCCCTCTTTCAAAACTGAGTCCAGAGCCCTGTCTGTCCTCGGTTCTGTCCATAGGACATCTGTGGCTCTCAGAAAGCACAGGGCTGAGTCACTTGTAATTCATCCTTTCAGAATGAGGGTATTTTCTCCTTGGAAGGCTCTCCAGTGAAAATCTGTGGTGTCTTCCCTGCCTTGGCCTTTCCAATGGTGGGAAGACCCTACTGCTAATGGTGCAGCTAGAAGTGGTCTCAAAAGGGCTCTGTTTCCCAGGGAACTCAGGGACACATCACTGTCTCATCCACTAGGCTTTGTGAGTTGGATCCAGAGTGGCTTGTTCTACCTGGAGAAGACCCAGGGTCAGGAAAGGTTCAAGTGGCATGTCTACAATGATTCAGGTTCCTACTTCACATGTCCCTGGTCTGTGGCTTTGACTCCATCTTCCATGACCTTAGCCTAGGTTACATCCCTCCACAGGCTTTCCCAACACCACAACCAGGACCACAATGTATACATGTGCATGAATGCACAGGAGTGGGCTCTCATTCCCCCACACATGTACACCAGGCAAGTCCTTCCATGTCTACAAATTGGTGCCCCTGAAGACACACATGTCCCCACATAGAGTCCTGAATGCTCACACTGAAACAGAAGGCCAGACCAATGATGATTTTATTTCTCCATCCTCCATCTGCACATGTCTCTGTCATATGCAGAAGAAATTTCCAAGAATGCACAGGATGAAATGCATCATGCCCTTCTTTCCTTCAACTTCACATTTCCAACAACCTTCCAGACAGACCCTGTAATGGTACTGCAACTTGGCACAGAAACCCCTCCATCCTTTCCTCCTTGTAGTACCACCCCACAGTTGGGGGCTACATTTTATATTCTGCTTCATGGTCTCTATAATCAACACAAGCCCCAGCCATCTCCCCATTTGATTGTAGATGTAACCAGATATATATACAATCAACTCACTGATGATTAAAGTCCATCAAGTGACTTTGTATTACAATTAGTCCAGTACTTGCTTGACCAAATAGCTAGATTCCATTAAGAGTGGCTGAGTCAACACATTAGCCTAACCATGACAGTCCACCCCTCGTCAACTTGGCATCCATACACATCACCTTAAACCAAACTTAGCCTCAAAATTTAAAAAGTAACATATTATTTGTGCCTAACAAATATTCTAATCTCCTTTATACAACCAGAAATGCACTGAATCCCTGCAGAATATGGTTCAAGTCCTTGGTAATGTTCATTCTTCAATATGACATCATTACATACTATCCCATGAAATTAATACAACTTATGTCATATGATAAGGTGAAAGTTTAGGGAAGAAGACAAAGATATTCATTTTATGTAGATATACAAACATACTCATAACAAAAGAAGGAAGAAATATTCATAACCATTACAGTTCTCATTCCCTGTTACTGGTCACATGGTCAAAGTTCATACTTATAACTACCTTCTTCCACCACCCATTCTATGTTCCCCTTACCCTCAGAAAGCACCTCAGCTGGCAGTGGTTCCTTGCCTGGTGATATGACCCAAGCTTTCATTTCTGAAGATTCTGGGCCATTATTAGTCCTGCCTGGATTGGGTTTTTGCAATTTTCTTTTGACTTTAATTCCAAGGCATGGGGACCCCCTCGGAGACCTCCTGCATTCCAGGCAAACTATTCTTTACCTCCATTGTGTATGCTCAATCCCCCCATCCAGTTAATTAAATCCCTTCTTTGCCTGTTGACTGAGAGGCACAAGGACCCCAAAGAAGCCAGGTGGTAGTCTTAACTTGCTGATCAATAGAATCATTGTTGTGTTCCGTGATGTAAGCACTCCTCCTTCTAGACCTAAGTCCTGTAGACCAGCAAAGCTTAAGGGTGAAGGGACAAGCAGCAAAAATTTTTCTAGTGGATTAGTAAGGTTAATAATGAGTGGTGCCACTCCCATTTCCACTTCTCAATTCCTGAACCCATGAATCCTGGTAATGGGAGACACATTACCTTAGTGGAGATGCTGATTTAAAGCATACATTGCCTACTGGAGAACATTGCCTGAGCCCTGCAAGGTATGACCACCTAGTTGGCACAGTAATTGAGTCTTCAAAAGGCCATTCAACTGTTCTATCAATCCATATCAATGGTGTCATATAGGAAACTGAATGTGGGACTCTGCTGCTGGCAGATTGATTAATGAGCAGTGACTGTAGCCCCATCAGCCTTGGTGAAGAGAAGTCCATGTTGCTGAGCACATGCATAAACTCCATGCCTACCACCATGGGCAGTTTTCCATGAGTCCAATTGGGCAATGAAGGAATGGCTGGAGAAAGTGGCTGAGTGTTAGCCACAGAGCAGGTCTTCTTATGCACTTGATTATTAAAATCTTCTTCTGCTGAAGTCACCCTCTAGTGAGCATTCACATGGGACACAAATACTTTCATGATTTTTTGCCCCTTCAGAAAACTCTATCCACATTCTTCTTCCCCAGGCCTCTTGTTCACCAATTTTCCAATTATTTTTCTTTCAAGATCCTGACCATCTAGCCAAACCATTGGCAACACCCAATGAATCACTGCTCTAATGCACCTCTGGCCATTTCTCCTTCCAAGAAAAATGAACAACCAGGTACACTGCTCAAAGTTCTGCCCACTGGGAAGATTTGCCTCCATCCTTATCCGTTCAAGGATGTCCCAGAAAGAGGCTGCAGAGCCACAGTCCACTTTTGGGTAGTACCTGCATATCATGCAGAACCATCTGTAAAGCAACCTCAAGTTTTTTTTTCCTCCATCAAATGATTGTAAGGAACTCCCCAATAGGATATAACTATGTGCTGGGAATGAGAAGGTAATGTGGCAGGAGTGGTGACCATTGGTCTTTGGCCCACTTCCACAGATAACTTACTTGTGCCTTCAGGATCTGCTCAAGCCCTATCTCAGATATACCACTTCCACTTTATGATGGAATGCTGCTGTTCATGCCCAACATTATGGTTTGGAGGGTCAGACAATACCCAGCTCATGATAGATAACTCAGATTGCATGGTAACTTGGTGACCCTGCTTAAAGATACAGTCTTATTAAGGACCAGTAGCAGGCCAAAATCTTTTTTCAAAAGGAGACTACTTATCTGCAGAAGATGGCAGGCCTTTGCTCCAAAATCCTAAGGGTCTGAATTGTGATTATCCTACAGGGGACAGCCAAAACCTTGAGATGGCATATCTATTTTCCACAGACACTTCCAGCACCATTGGATCTGCTGAATCATATGGACCAAGTGACAGTGCAGCTTGCAGAGCATCCTGACCCTGGTGCAGGGCCTCCTCTTGTTCCAGTACTCACTCAAAACTAGGAGCTTTTCTGTTGACTCAATAAATGGGTCAGAGTAGCACAACATAATGAGGAAAATATTGTCTCAAAAATCCAAAGAGATCAACTAAGCATTGTGCCTCTTTTTTGGTTAGAAAGGGGGTCAAATGCAATAGCTTATCCTTCACTTTAGAACAGATATCAGTCCCACAGAACTGGACACCTAGAAATTTCACCAAGGTTGAAATCCCCTGTATTTTTGTTGTATTTATCTCCCATCAACTCTGACACAAATGTCTTATGAGTAAATCTAGAATCATTGCTACATCTTGCTCACTAGGTCCAATCAGCATGATATCATCAATATAATGAACCAGTGTGATGTCTTGTGGGAGAGAGAGATGATCAATTTAGACACTATTATGACATAGGGTTGGAGAGTTGATATACCCCTGAGGCAGGACAGTAAATGTATATTGTTGGCCTTGCCAGGTGGAAGCAAATTGTTTCTGGTGATTCTTACCGATGGCAATTGATAAAAAAAGCATTTGGTTGATCAATAGCTGCATACCAGGTACCAGAGAATGTGTTGATTTGCTCAAGCAATGATATGACAGCTGCAACAGCAGCTGCAATTGGAGTCACCACCTAGTTAAGTTTATGATAATCTACCATCATCCTCCAAGATCCATCTGTTTTCTGCACAGGTCAAAGAGGAGAGTTGAATTGGAATATGGTGGGAATCACCATCCCTGCATCCTTCAAATCCTTGATTGTGGCACTGATCTTTGCAATACATCCAGGAATATAGTATTGCTTTTTAAAAAATGATTGATAGAGTCTTTTATTGACACTCAAAAGTCTGCATTATTATATTAGGAAGATAATTGTTTCTTTAATGAGTAGTTACATAAAAACTATCCAAGGCCTAAAAAGGGGTTTACTTTGTACTAGGTTTGATGCATATCCTAGAGACAGGACATCAGCTTGCTGGAATCATTAGGGTATGCCTGATAAAGAGAAACTAATTTATAAAACATTCTCTGAAGAGCTTTACCAAACAGTAATCCCTCTGAAATTAAAATAGAAAATAAAACTTATGTTTATATCTAGTTTTAGGGATAAACCACAATACACAAAAATCTCATTCAAAATGTTATGTTTTTGATGTTACTTTTTCCAAGGTGTCCAACAGAAATTCAAAGCTCATTTTAAGGTGATGAATTTGAGTGAAATAAAGTTGTAATTTCACTGCTTAAAAATTTATTACAAAAAATCAACCAACAGATACTATTTCAAAGACTATTAATTTTTCTTCCTTGTTTCTTTCCAGCATTGATCATTCTAAGGTTTTCTAAACACATTCAGAAGTCAAGCAGGAACTGCTGATTTGGTCAAAAGATCCCTCTTGGATGAGCAGAATCTTTCTTTATGGATCTGTGCATTGATGTGGAGCTCCAGAGTGCCATAATCATAAGGTAAGTTGGGAAATCTGAGCTTTTGCCTGGAACCTAAAATTCCCAAAGGTGATACCAACTTCCTACTTATGCTGCTGGGCCCACCTCCAATCCCCTTCAGCCTTTGGGGTAGCCATGTCCATGTTCTTGGTGGTGCCTGCATGGTCCAGGCCACCAGGCCTAGTTTTGACTTTGATTTACAATTTTGCTACATAGGGGCAGTTCTAATGGCTTCCACTTGGCCTTTCCTACCTTAATAAATCTCACTTCACAAGGCAGAGATCCAATGTGGGGATCCTGCCAGTTAATGAGTATATCTATTCCAATTATACATTCTGGAACTGAAGAAAAAACACAAAATTGGACTGGGAACCCACTGGATCCACTATGAGATGGATCTTAGCTAAAATTCCAACAATCACCATCAATCACCTGTTCCCATAAACCCTTACTCTGCCTGAGGGATCACAGTAATATTTGGGGACTCCTGGAATTAATGTCATTTTTGAGTCAGTGTCTAATAACCCCCAAAATGTCTGATCATTTCCTTTTCTGCAATGCACCTTGGCAAAAGGCTATAGGTCTCTTTTGGGAAAGTTGGGAGGATGTTTAACAGTATAAAATTTTAGCAGTGTAACAGGATCCCAAGGGGACCTGGCCTTCCCTTCATTCAAGGGGCTTTGGGTCTTTAAACTGTCTCAAGCCTTGGAATTGATTAAGGGGCCATGATTCTTTGTTTCTGTAATTCAAGTTAGAGTTTTGTTCACTGGACTGAGAGCACTTCTGTTTATACAGATCAAGACGAATTTAGTAGACTTCCCATCTGTTTTACTTCTAGATACCCCATGATCTATTAGCCAATGCCATAGGTCTATATAACTCATATTCTTTTGATTGATGCTTTGAATTTGTCTTTAATTGTGGTAGACACACCCACATGTCTTTGGTGATTAAGTGCTGCTACTTGGCTTCTGCCAGCCCAGGATCCAGTCATCCCCATACTATTGTTTTTCTTTCCTCCCATACTAATTAAGGATTCTAGTTCCATGGGAGCAGTTCCCTAAGTAATATCTGGCCTACAGAGTAGAGCAACCACTGAGCTCTTCAGGGAAGATAGAGTTAGTCTCACAAATTTATTCCTCACAATCTGGTTAAAAGTGTTTTCTCTGGACATTCCTGGGGTGGGTGGGCAGGCCTTAAATGGCAAATCCATTGTAGCATTCCAAACTTTCTAAGCCTGTGGATCCCCTCATCTATAGTATACTAGGGTAAATTAAGCATTTTGACCTCAGGCATTGTAAGTCATCATTTGGTCCATGTGTTACCAGATTTTTGTCTAGGTTCTTGAATTATGCTGAAGAAATGAATTTCAGAGCACATCACATTAGTCAGGCCAGTAATTTATTAAGGTAGGGGGGGAAGAGAAATGGGAGGAAATAACAGATCATGGGTCCCCAGTAAAGGGTAAGGGGCTGAAGAGTGATAAAGAGGGCTGATTTATAGACTACAATTTTCCATTATAGATTAGAAATGCACAGGTTTTACTTGTGTGTTGATCCACACAGGGGGTACAAGGCAAGAGCAGGGCACAGAAGGCAGAAGGGCCAAGAGCAGGGTGGGAGCCCAGAGCAGGAGGGATTTGACCTTTGTGCCTGCTTTTAAACCATTAAGTTTCCCACATCTTAGCTAACGGTATGGGAGGAGCCCCAGGTGTTTGCTGTTTTGATTGATTACCCCACCCATCAATCCCCCAATTGGGGCCAATGATGACGGCCCTGGAGAATATCTGGAGCTTCTCCTGGGAGTCTCTGGGAATCTCATTCTGAGAGGCAGAAATCTCATAAGGGTTTTCCAGCAGCCCTCTTGGGGTATCAGTGTCCATGCCAGGTTCCAGATCCATCTACTTATTCCCTATATGAAGCCTGCTTCATTCCCCCCTCAAAGAGTTTACTCCTTTTTTCTGAAAGGGGTGTTGAAGGGAGATGTTCATTCTTCTGTAACTACTTCCTGCTGGTTAGGGACAGTAGGCCCTACTTGAAAAGGTGTAAAACCCTCTGGCTATCCTATCTCGATTGCAGGAAGTTGGATCTGGCATCCTGGGTGAAGCTGGATGAAATATCCATGTGGGTAATGAGATGCTGATTCTGGAAGAAATAAATTTTATTAGAATCTTGAGGATATATGGTCCCACTAAGAGGATCCTGGACCAAAAATGTAAAAAGTCCAGGTGTCTGTAAAGGCTGCATTTTCCCAAAGTTGATAGGAAACAGTATTTTTCTTTCAGTAATTTTATGCTGTTGGTTAACTATAGAGATAAGAGGTTGTAATAGACAATGGGGTTAGGTATAAATTGCCAATCCCAGTTCCTATGATAAAGAATCAGAATGAGAAGAGGCATTGCCCTTTTCAGTTAAGCTATAGGAGATGAAAACAGACAAGGCTTTTTAAAGGGTGTCTAGTTTGCCCTCTCCTTAATAATAGGCATCTGGGCTAGAATTAGAGGGAACAGTTGGCTTTGACATAGGAACTACTTAGCTTTGTCTCTTGAAGAGGTATTTCAGGTCATGCAATGACTGGAACTCATGCATCTCATCAGATGCTTCTGGTGAGCTGGCACTTTCTTGGGCAGCTGGCTTCACTCAGGCTTATTGTACCAAGCTGGAAATTCCTTTACCTTTAATAGCTGTCAGAGTGATTAAAACCACAGGATAAGGTACCTTCCATTTAGGCTCTAATTGAGAGTGATGCCTGTTCTCTTGCCAGGTTTTGATTAGAACCTAGTTTCCAGATCCTTGGTGAGGAAAGGTTGCACATGGGCCATATCAAAGGGGTTAAGCTGAAGTGGGTCTTGGCCACCTCATTTCCCATTTCCCTTCTAGTGGGAAATGTACCCACCCATCTAATAAAAGTATCTACCAGTACTTTGAGGTACTTATATCCCTGGCAAGATGACATGTGGGTGAAGTCTTTCTGCCAGTCCTTCCCAGGGTATGATCCTCACTTCTGTACAGGAGGCTTTAAGGGGGGAGGATGGTTAAGGCTCCCATTGTATGAGTTATTAATTGCACATAGTGGGCAACTCCTGGTATCTTCTTTGACTGCTTTCACTTGGCCCTGTCCTTCAAAAACCCATTTAGCTAAGCTGGTTAGGGCATCCCTCCCCAGATGAGTGGCTTGGTGAAGACCATGTAGGACCTTCCACTGCAGTGCTCCTGTCAGGTAGACTTGAGTGGTCTTAACAAGCTACCTATTAGCTTCCAGGTTGAACCCCAGGCTAGCTGCCCTGGTTTGTTCATCTGGGGTATACCTTGGAATGTTAAGTACTGTATAGGTGCTGGAACAGGGGTTAAGAGGGATACCTGGATTAAGCACATCCATTAACTACTTAGAAAATGAAGTTTATGAGGACTTTTTAACATGTTCAATGTCCCTCTGAATATTATCTAGAATAGAATAGATATCACCACAAAATATTTCTTTGAAGACTCCTTTTAGTTAATCTAATTTGCACTGTGACCATGCAGTTTTGCACAATAATTTCATTCTTTAATTATTGGCTTATAACCAAAATGTCCCCAATGCTTTAACATAATTTTCCTTTGCTTTAGAACTTTATTTTTCACTTTAACTTTAGCAGAACTTGGATGAGCAAGACTAATTCTAAGTATACTCATGGAGGCTATTGAAACCTCAGGAAAACTGGTTCGTCTCATGAATTGTCACTTTTAGGAACCCCGGACAGTCTGGGCAGGAGGACTCCTTCACTTCCAAGTCCTTGGAGATAACAGGACTCTGGCAGGCCCTGGACTGGAAAAGTGGACGTTCAACCCTGAGGTTCAAGAATTCCACTAGGCAGGAATTTAGTTCACATTTGGAGCCATGAGAGAAAGCAGGGACACTAAGACCAGTAGGACAGGAGACAGGGATTTCTCAAGTTTGCTTTACCCTGAGCTAAAGGGACAGAAGCTCTTATGGAATAATCATAAGCAAAGGCAAGGGGTGACCCTCAGCTTGAAGTGATCATAAATGATGTTATGTTCAGTTTAAGATTTACACTTACAATAGTGGATTTAAGCTAAATCTACCCAGTTATAATTTCAGCTATTATTCTTCTGCTGTTTATAATATAAAAACATCTATAAATGATATTAACTCTTAGTTACAATTTCTAGTAAGTTTTACTTTAAGGCAAATTATTGGTGGCTTTATTACCAAACCATAAGAATTTTATTAGTATCAACTTTGCTAAGTTTTCTTCTTTTCTAGCAGTTGAGCCAATTCTACTTGTGATTTATACATCAAATCCACTCACAAGGAAGTATTGACATTGAAAGACTTATTTTTATGTTACCTTTCACTGTTATCCAATTTATAACAGGCAAACCCCTAATCTGATTTTTTAGGGACAAGCAAACTGACAAAGTTAAACAGATTTCAAAGTTGAACACATAGTTAAGCACAGATTAAAAAAGAAGAGAGAGTGTTATACCCTTAACATTTGTAGGAACTCTTTTATCTTAATTGATGGCACATGAGATTTTTTATTTTCCAGGAGAAGTTTAGTAACTGGTTTGATTTTGATCTCTATTCACACCTTTTATAGACACAACTGAGTTTAAACTGAGAAGGCTTTTTCTAACAGGGAGTTAGTTGAGGTTTGAGGTGTATTTTCTCATTTCTTTATGGAGACATGACAGTTATCTGGCCCTCAGATCTATCTGTCCTCTTTTACACTGGTCTAACTGGAATTCAGGGTCTTATGCAGAGGCTGCTCTCAACTATACTGTGGCCATATAGACCAGCAGTAGGTAGAATATCCTGACTCTTGTGAAGACATTTCCTGATTCTTGTAAACTATGCTGAGTATACTGGTGGGCTAGAAACCATGCCCATTATTCTAGGAAGAAAGAAGAATGAAGATGCACTTTTGAGTCAACTAATCTGGTGTCCCAGAGTCCAAGTCTGACTAAAACATTCACCACTCCAAATATGGAGCTGATGCTTTCATTCCAGCACCCTGAAATCCAGAGCCTGGGACTCACAGGTGTCCCTGTGGCAAACCTAGGTCTTGGGAGATACCTGAAACCGTGAAATTCAGACCAAAGCACCCAAGCTGACTGGTGGGAGACAGAGCAGTTTCCTCTAACTGAAGCATCTGAAATAAGTCTCAGAAGATGTTTGGCTGCTCTCTGAGTGGATAGGACCAAGGAATTTCTTGGGACCCATTCAGAATTACTGCTCTGCTTCGTGGCACCCCTGCATTTCAGGGTTTGAGACTGACTGCACTGTTACACAAACCGAAGCATCTGAGATAAGTCTTAGAGGATGTTTAGGCAGCTCTTTGAATCAAAGCACCCAAGACATTTTAGGTCTTGGAGGACATTCAGAGCTATGTCTCTGGTTCTCACCACCCTGGGAAACAGAGACCCTGCTTCTGGGCATTGCTGGGGCCATTGTAGACTTGGGAGACATACCAAACAGCTCTTGGGGTCAGTTTTGGACTGAAGCTACCAAGATGAATTTGCCCCTTCTTCCTATTCTTACAGAGGCCTTAAAAAGCATTCTACTTTTATGACTTTACTGTCTGGTAGTTTCCCAGCTTAAGGAGTCATCGAAAGGCCATTAAGTGATTAGAGATCAATTGTTCCAGCTAACAGGACTTGAGGCCCTGAGGCAATTAATTTCTTCATTACCAAATGCACTTTCAATTTTACATTTTTCAAAACATTCCAAAGCATTTTAACGCAAACCTGTAATGAGAATTCAGTAGTAGGCAGTAAGAATATAAAACAACATGGGTAAAGTTTAATTTTGAGAGGAGCCATGGCCTGAGACCATCTTGGGGAAGGGAACTCCCATGGCATTCAGTTTGGCCCTTCTTGCTGCCACCTAAGTTGGGTCTGCAAAGGTGTGGATCCATGGAGGGCAAGCACCCAGATCTGAGACATTGCCCTGCCACAGCCAAGGGGAGATGGCGGCAAATGGCAATGGCCTGAGGGCAAAGCAGCCTAGTTGCTAAAAGGGCTTGTAAAAGTTGTGCAGCCACCAGTGCTTGGCTGAGGGACCTGTCTTGGCAAGGCCCTGCTTTGGGCCCTTGCCCTGTGACCCAGCTTTCCCAGCTGGGCTCAGACCTCACAAGCCTGAACACATGGCATGGATGCAGAGAATTCCTGTAACACAGCCTCTTCCATTCTGGGAATTCATCCCATGGGGGCTTATAGGCAAACCCATTTAAATGGAT
>JAQZBX010092167.1:0-12304 GCA_029593785.1 Cabassous unicinctus
AATAGAAGGGACTGATGGACCATGTGCGGGGAGGACTTATTTGAGTCCAACTCTGTCACTGTCAGGAGCACCAATTCCAAAGTAGAGCCCACTGATAAGGCATCAATCTCTGGAGCTATCCCCCCTTATATAGGACCTGGGTGTCTCCAGAGCCCTCAGGAGCCCCTCTGTGTGAGGTGGTATCCACTTTGGTGTTCTCTGAGATCCTACTGAGGTGTGCGTAAGTGTTACCTCTGGGATGACCTCCCGACTCTCTTTGAAGTCTCTTAGCCACATGAACTCATTTGTCTTTACCTTTTCCCCCTTTTATTCAAGGTCTTTATCCAGTCGTGTTGCCAGTTGGCACTTGGTATTAATCCCTCGTTGCCAGGGAGGCTCATCCCCGGGAGTCATGTCCCATGCTGGGGGAAAGGTAATGCATTCACATGCTGAGTTTGGCTTAGAGAGAGGCCACATTTGAGCAACAAGGAGGCTCTCAGTTGGCAACCCTTAGGCACCCCATAACAGTAGGCTATTTTTCAATTATAAGAGCAAAGTCTCGTAAGGCTAGTCATCAATAACAAGAGCCCATCAGTGGACCATGCTCCTTTGCCAGACACTGCCCCTGCACTCGGGGGACTGTTGCTGCTCCCTTGGAGAATGACCATATACTCTTATAATAGTATACATTCTCTAAGGACAAAATTTATTCACTACACCATCAAAAATTGATAACCAAATTATTTGAAAGCTAAGAAAAATAAGCCATTATGTTTAGTGTATCTGTACAATCTACAGGTGATGTTTATTCTTTTCATTCGACAATTGACTGGTCACACCTGTTATACAGCAAAAAGACCCACAAGATATTCAATTAACTCAGCTGTAACACATGTGTTTCCATGTGTATAAATGTGGTATTTTGATTACAATTACATTTCTGATAACAATAAATGCTTCACACCTCTTTTATTGTAATATTCTTTTTATTCATTTTCACATCCAAACATTGTTTCTATCCATGTACACAAAGAAGGTATACCTGGCTTCAACTCTTCCCTGCCCAAGTCCATCTTAAATCTTTACAACAAAAAAATTCTTAATTTCCTGTGTTCATACACAAGATTGTGGAAATATTGTCATATTCCTAGTGCAGTTTTAAAAGTCCAAATCAAGCATACAATGATTGTGACTATCTGCATTTCACATTGATTAACTTATTAAGCAGCCTAAACATTAGCACAATATGCTGCATTCTGTATTGCATAAATAAGCAAAACTCACTTTAACAGCCAATTTTTCCATAGATACTTATAGGACTGCCTACATAAATCTATTTCAACCTTTATGAAATGGTCACATTAGTGTTTGAGCTTGCAAAACTAGCAATTTTAAAACTTTGGAACTTAGAATGAAATGCAACTTTAATATGAATAGAAAGTTTGACTATGTATAAGAAAAGGTAAAGTTTTAAATTTTTATATGAGAAACACCGTAAAGAAAGCTAGATTTAAAATACATTTCTATTCATATGTGCATCTGAAGTCTGTACAGTAAAACACCAACACCACTTTCATGTTTCAATAGGGGGAAATGAAAGCAAGAATGACTATTTAAAGTGTCCAAGAAAGCCTCAAGTTAGGCAAAAACAAACAAACCAAAAACTAACCACTGCAGTTGATTGCATCCTTACAAGTTTTAAAGAAAAATTTTATCTAAGACAGTTTTAAAAATAGAAAGACATCAAATTTACTAAAAAATTAAATTGGGTTCTTTCATTAAATCTGGGAATACTGCAACATCAAGTATTTGCTGTTATTTTACGGTTTATTGCTAGATACTAAAATTGGCAGCTCCATTTTTACATTATTACTTACATAAGAAAGCTTTAAGAGTGCTTGAAGAACCATAAGAAAATATTCCAAACTTATGGCCTAAAAATAAACAAGAGATAATACTGTCCCTAAGCACATTTCCCCAACAAATATAGAAAAATTTACCATTAGAATATTAGCTCTGTATGGTATAGGGGAAAAATAGATAGGGTGTCCCAATCTGTTGACAGGGACAAAAAGAGGCTCTGAATAGATCACCATCTTCAATTCTGGATAAATCTCATTTTCAAGAATTCTCAAATGCTTAAAATGGTAGTCTTTTCAGCTACCCACTCTAAGAAGTCAAGTACAAGCATGCAAATAAATTCACAGGCACAGAGGATGCATGTTAAAAACAGTCAAGGTAGCTGTGATGCAACAGCAACAATTTGAATGGCCCTGACACACTCAAAACAGTATCTTAATTAGTCAACAAAATCCTGATGCAAACTCTTGCTAGTCTTGGTGCACTGCTAAACACTAAAGTAGCATGTTTCTCCATGGTTTTAGCTTAGGTCAAATAATTTTTACAGTATTAAGAAAAAAAATTAAAGTATTTCCCCTTTTTAAATTTACACAGACATTTAATTAGCTTTATTTACAGAACAGGGTTTGTGTGTTCTTTTTTTCAGTCTCCAATGATGCCTATACAACCTCATTAGGCAAGAATGCCAGTTTGAAAGAAATCCATGCAGAATCCTAAAAATAACAGATGTTGATTCTCCTCAAGAAGGGGCAAGCTTGACTATATGTCAGCAGCACTCTCTCTCTCTCTCTCTCTCTCTCTCTCTCTCTGCCTCAATTACTAAAAAATAATTATGTTGCAGTCTCTACATCCCATGATTTTGAAGACAAGGCCGCTATCACTGCATTCCTATCAAAGCCCATAGCACATAAGTTTTCTATCTTTTTGGTGTATACTGTGCTAGAAACTGATGCTCCAACATACACATGCGCCCAAAGTTGAGCAATGGGCAAGTCTAATGAACTGGAGAGTAGGTATTGGCCACAATTCTGCTGAGATTCAGAGGTCAACTGGCATATGAACAGACTGAAGATTTAAGGTTCTGGGACATATATTTAACGAGTATAGTGCTAATTATCGGTTCAAATAAAAAAAAAAGAATCATGTGTAGGGAAATTATAATTGAGCCTAACTCTGTTACATTGGGGAAATAAGCTATCATATATTCCAAGGTAAGGCCCACTGACAGGGTCCTGATTTCTTGGGGCTGTGTGGCTTGCCTATAGTGTTCAGGTGTCTCTAAAGCAGGGGTTCTTAACAAGGGGTCCATGAGTTTGAATTGAAACTCAAAAAACCATTATTCTTGTGAAGGCGTGTTGGTGTGGGAGTGATATATTTATTAAATAATACATAGTATAGTGTGGACATAGTAAGGGGTCCGTTGTTTTCACCCGACTGGCAAAGAGGTGCATGGAACAAAAAAGGTTAGGAATTCCTGTTCTAGAGCACCCCTGTTTAAGGCTTTGTCTACTCTGGCATTTAGTGAGATCTGCCTGAGACATACATAAGTGTACCCTGTGAAATGATCTCACAACTCACATTGAAATCTCTTAGCCATACAAACTTTTGTATTTAATGTTTACTTCTTTTGGTCAAGGTCTTTTCCAAATGCATCACTAGTTGATGATTGGTATTAATCCCTTGGTGCCAGGGAAGCTCATCTGTAGGAGTCATGTCCAACACTGGGGGGAAGGTAGTGACATTATTTGCAGAAATTATTTTAGAGAAAGGCTGCTTTTGAGTAACAAGGAGGTTTTCTGGAGGTAACTATTAAGCATATGTTCTTATTAAGCTAAGTTTCAATTATATAAGAATAAGGTACATGAGTACAAGTATTAATGTTGAGGGCTTGGAAAATTGGTCTGTTTTCTTTTATTAGGCACTGCTTATGTGCCCTAGACAGTCTTGTCACTCTATTTGAGAACATTTCAGGACTCCCCAGGATGGAAATTTAATACTTTGTTAGTTATTTGGTGGGTCGCCACCCCTTGGGATAACATCCTATGAACACATGAACACATTCAATATGAACTAAGGATACTGAGCAGGCTCAAAGAGGTAGAGTCTGGAAGATAGGTTATCAGGAGATAGAAAGGGAGTAGAGAGTGGTGAACCAATGCTTAATTTGGGCAGAATCTATGATAAGGTGCATGGGGGTGGTTTGATATTAGACAAGGAGGGATGGTGGTGCAGGGATATAAGTAGGGTCAATGATGCTGGAGTGATGGTGAGTGGGGCTGAAGAGGTAGGGTGGCTATCAATGGACCTGTGGTAAGGATTGGAGGAAGGGAAAGGTGAACTCTGGGAAATTTGAATACTGTGGCTGTGAATCCAATTGTGGGAGTGTTCTTTTGGCAAACTAATCTAGGAGAGGGTCACTGGTGCAAGGTGTCATTGGTGGAGGGACGTGTGGGGAAAGGTGCACCTGGGACATGCTTCTATGGAATATAAATGTGTTCTTGAGCTCTGATTTTGTTAATAATAAATGATAAGCTTTAAAGAGTTTGAATAAGAAGTTATTTATGAGTACCAGCTATGTGGCAGATACTGTGATAATTGCTCAAGTTATAAAGATGATTGTGATGGTTTGAATCTATATAGAGCCCAGAAAATTATTTTCTTAAAGCTAATCCATTGCTGTGTGCGTACACCTATTGTAAATAGGGCCTTTTGATGAGGTTATTTTAGTCAAGGGACCTTTTAATTAGGTTACTATGCCCCTTGGTGGGCCTTAATCTTCTTATTGGAGTCCTTTATAAATGGGATGAATAGAGAAAAAGAGACAGAGAGGAAGCTACAGAAACTGAAAGAGAAAGTCATGGAAGCAAGAGCTGGAAGTAACAAAACCCATAGAAGAAGGGAGAGACCCACAGACACCACTATGGCCTTCCCATGTGACAGAAAAGTCCAGGATTTTTGACAGCTGTTCTTAAGGAAGAAGGTATCATCTTGATGATCCCTTGATTTGAACATTTTCATGGCCTCAGAACTGTAAGCTTGCAAGCCAATAAATTCCCTTTGTAAAAATTAACCCATTTTATGTTATCTGTGTTTCAGCAGCCTAGCAGACTAGAACAATTATTAAAACTCAGTCCCTTGCTTTTGGGGTCTTTGAGGCAGCCCACTAAATAAAATGTCCCTTTCTTGCTCAATTTCTGATCCAATTGAGAAATAAGATATGGTAATAAGGTAAATAGAGATCAAAATATCACCTTAATTTCTCATAAAACTTATATAAAAATATAAATATACTACATCTAAAGCTAAGAGGACTTAATAAACTGAAATCCAGAATTATAGACTTAGCCATTTAGTAAGATTGGACCTAGAAAAAAGAGCATGATACTCGCTCTCTGTAGGCAGCTAACTCCAAAGGAGGTAGGGTGAGAGCATTACTGTGAATGTTTACTTTCTTACTTTCTCTATCCAATGCCTCCAATCAAATACATTAATCTTCTCCTATCCCCACTTAAAAATGAGTAAGGATTCCAGAGAGGCCAAAGTGTAACACTAATGAATGTCCTTCCATGTGGAAGGAAACATCTCATGTGGAGAGGAAGACTCTCCCCACCCAAAAACCTGCTCTCCAAGAGCTCAACCAATTGATAGCCAAAGCAACTTTCACAGGTAAATAAATAGTAAGTAATTATTTCAGCTGTTTTAGATAAGAGAAAGCTGAGGCCTAGAAGAGTTACAAAGCAGCTAAGTTGAAACAAAGATAGAATAAGGTCTCAATTCTTTATGGCATGATTTTGGCCACATTGTTACCAATGAAACTGGATGATGGACTTGTTTGTAAAATGCCACATTTTTTCTTGCAAGTGAAACATAGGAATTGATTCTAAATGGTTTTGTAACTATCTAGGGTTGTGAAAAATCATCTATCAGATTGTGTTTAGATGGAGCTATTTACACAGTCAAATCTCCTACCTCTCTTTTTTTAAAAAGCCAAGGCAGATAAGCTTACAAAATTTGAAAGCCATCATAGTAGAGTTTTATAGGAAAAGCCTCCAGGCAAAAATGAGAAAACGTGAGGAAGGTTAAAATAAAAACAGGCAGTTATCTAATGCTCAATAAAAGAAAGAATGTTTAATTTGGTCAACTGGCACTGAGTTTATATAATCAAGATAAGAGTCACTAATGCTTATTGACCATTTGATATATTCTGGCTTCTGGACTATGTATTATACGCACAATATTTCATATGATTTTCACAACAAACCTTCAAGGAAATTATTAACTCTTTTTTCAAAAAGAAAAACTAAGATTTATTTTTATTTGAGTTATCTATTTTCATATATTTACTATTTTTTGGTAGCATTAGAATTTGAACCCAAGACATCTGATTCCTGATTCCATACTTTTAATCAGTACATTCTACTGGTCTGTCACCTAAGAGATTAACTTGTGTTACTTCTGTGTGTGGCACATTCCACAGGGGAAAATAAAATGCATATAAGGAGTCATCTTATTTTCAAGCTTGTAATTCAGTTACGTATATATGACACACATTTTTAACAGGCTTATGAATGTTGTAAGTGAAGAAGTGAGCATTAATGAACATACTAACAAATATGTGTGCCCTGAGATGAGCTGGAATAAAATAGGAATGAGAGTGGGAGAGAGTTAAGGTGAAAAGCCAGTTCTAAATATCTGACCTGTGTAAATTTGTGATAAACTGTCTCAGGAGGTAGTAAATTCCCATCAGCAGAGGGTATTCCTACACAGACTAGATAAAATTAGATTGGTTTGAAAGGTATCTAAAGTCCCTCCACCCAAGAGATTCTGTGATTTAGTCAACTCATTTTGAATATCCATTATATACCATGTACTGAGAAAATGCTTCTAACAAAGGAGAGTAAGAGGTTTCCAAAAGGAGACTTCTGGGAAAATCATGATGAAGTAGGTAGGCAGAGACTGATCCTTTCATGGAAAAAAATGGAGAGAAGGCAGGGACCTATGTGAAAGAGCTGCTTTGGATGTACACAGAATGGGAAGGTGCTCTGAGTCATCTGGAAGGGTACTGGAAAGATAAAGAAGCCAAAGGTAAACCATGAGTTGCTCACCCTTGTGGCTGGAAACAGCACATATACTCCACCCTCAGGGCAAGTAGCCTTAGTCCCCCTGGCTCATTTCTGCCAATGGACTGGGAAGGGGCATTTCCTGGGAGGAAGAGGGGTCTGGAGGAGAATGGTTTCTTTGTAGTGAGTTTGGCCAGCTGAGCCCCCTATAAATCTCAGAAGGGACCCCAACCCGATGTGGAGAAGGGAGTGGGGATCTGCTCAAGAAGCCTGCCATTGCCAGACACACCCGGGAGAGAAAGCAGTTAGATTGGAGAGGGGGCAGAGACAAGTGCTTAATCACCAGGAATCTAGCAACCCCTAGGAGTCTAAAAACACCTGGGAGAAAGGGGGCAGATAGTTCCGTGAAGACTAACCTCAGGATGCAGTTCACCTCAGTGGAAGAATTCCCACCTTGCATATATGAGACCCCTGGTTCAATTCCCGGGTCCATCAGGAGAATGAGCCACATGGTTATCAGACATCCAGCTGATACCTCATGACAGGGAATATATAGACATTCTTTTTACTTTAGGCTTTCTTGGGTCTGTTTGTTTTTAAAAGGTATCTTTTTATTTTTATTATTTTTTTTATTTTAATCGCTAAAACCTGGTACATCACCTGCAGAGGGCAGGCTGTGGTGTGATTGATTGGAAGACCAGCAGCCTGAGAAACTCCTTAGGGGCCCAAGAGGGAAGACTGTTTTTCCTTGGTTGCTTTTTGTTGTTGTTGCTGCTGCTATTTTGTTTCTTGTTTGTTGTGTTTCCCCCTTCTTTGTTTCCCTCCTTACTATTTTTTTTACTGATTTTTTTCTACCTACATTATTTCTTTTCCTTCCTTCATGTTTCTATCTTTTTTTGTGTGTTGTTTTTCACTTATGCCCCCTCCTTTTTGTTTTGTCTTCAATTCTTTTGTTTTTATTTCCCTCTCACTCTTTTTTTCTCTATTTTCTTTCTTTTTCCTTTTTCTTTTTATTTTCTTTTTTATTTTCTTTTCCTCTCTTCTCATCATTCCAGCCTTTTAATTCATTATATATATATTTTGCTATTTTGTTTATTGTTAATTTTTTTATTCCAAATTTTTAATCTTATTCCTCTGTACGTCTCATGATTTCTTATATGTGTTAAGTGTTTATTTTCCTAGGTTTTGTGTGGCTCCTTTTCTACTATTTTATATTATTATTGCTATTATTATTTTTCTCTTCTTAGCTCTTTCCTTTTCTCAGGCCCTAATTTTTTTTCTAGGGTACATAGACAACAGCAAGAAAATAGAAAAAGAGAATGACATATTAAAGTGAAATCTTACCATACACACACACACACACACACAAATTTAACCCTTGAGTAGACAGAGAAGCTAACCAACCAAAGAAATCCACCAAGATAAACAGATCCATAGGCACCACAAAAAATTACAAGATGTACTAAGAAACAGGAAGATAGGGCCCAGTCTAATAAACAAAATAAAAATCTTGAGGAGATGCAAAATGTGAAAAAAAAATAATCCAAACAAATATCATGAATCAACTTAATGAAGTGAAGGAAGAGATTAAGGATATTAAGAAGACACTGGAAGAACATACAGAAGAAACTTTAAACATACATAAAACAATAATGGATATGGTGGTGATGAATGGCACAATGCAAGAAATCAAAAATGTACTGGAAGCACATAACAACAGATTTGAACAGTGAGAAGAAAGAATCAGAGATGTGGAAGACAGTATATTTGAAATCAGACAGATAGTAAAACAGATAGATAAAAAGCTAGAAAAAATGTAGCCAGGACTTAGGGACTTAAATGACAATACAAAATGCAGAAACATATGCATTATAGGCATACCAGACTGAGAAGAGAAGGGAAAGGGGACAGAAGGCATGTTGGAGGAAAAAGTGGCTGAAAACTTCCCAACTCTATTGAGGGTTATGGATGTACATGTCCAGGAAGCACAGCACAACCCAAGCTGTATAAATCTGAACAGGCCTACCCTAAGACATATACTTGTCAAATTGTCCAATGCTCAAGACAAAGAGAGAATACTGAAAACAGCAAGAGAAAAGAGAACCATCATATACAAGGGAAGCTCGATAAGATTAAGTGCTAATTTCTCATCTGAAACCATGGAGGCAAGAAGACAGTGGTATGACATAGTTAAGGTACTAAAAGAGCTTCCAGCCAAAAACTCTCCATCCGGCAAAGCTGGCATTCAAAAATGATGGAGAGTTCAAAATATTCACATATAAAAAAAATTAAGTGAGTATGTCAATAAGTAAAATGCTCTTCAAGAATACTAAAGGGAGTTCTGCAGGATGAAAGGAAAAAAACAGGAGAGACAGAGTTGAAGGAGAGTGTATGAATAACTAAAATAATAAGAAGAGAAATAGAAACAACATATGACATATATTAACCTAAGGAAAATAGGGCTAATGTAAGTATAACCTTGAAAATAATAACATTGAATGTTAATGACTTAAACTCTCCAATCAAGAGACACGGAATGGCAGAATGGGTAAGGAAATATGACCCATCTATATGCTTTCTACAAGAAACTCCATAAATCCAGGGACACAAGGAGGCTGAAAGTGAATGGTTGGAAAACAATTTTATATGGAAACAATAAACAAAAAAGGGAGGGAGTATCTATACTAATATCAGACAAAAAAGACTTTAAATGCAAACCTATTGTAAGAGACAAAGAAGGCCACTCTCTATTAATAAAAGGAGTAATCTGTCAGGAAGAAAGAACAATCAAACATTTCTGCAACTAACCAGGGTGCCTCAAAATACATGAGGCAAATAGTGCAACAACTTAGTGGAGAAATAGATGCCTCTGCAATTATAGTGGGGAACTTTAATACACCATTTTCTCCCATTACACAGAATATCTCAAAAGAGAATCAATTAAAAACAAAGATTTTGAAGATCAAGACCTAATAGACAAATACAAACATTACACCGCAATACAGCAAGATACACATACTTCTCGAGTGCACATGAATCATTCTCCAGGATAGGCCACATGGTAGGCCACAGAACAACTTTCAATGAATTCAGAAAGATTGAAATTAGACAAAGTAATTTCTCTGACCCCAATGGAATGAAGCTGGAAATCAGTAAGTGGCAGAGAAGCAGATTAGGCACAAGGATATGGAAGCTAAGGAACACACTCTTAGACACTCGGTGGGTCAAGGAGGAAATTGCAAAAGAAATCAGTAACTACCTTGAAATGAAAGAAATGGATGACATAACATATCAAAACCTATGGGATGCAGCCAAAGCTGCACTGAGAGGGAAATTCATAATCATCAATGCCTATATTAAAAGAAAAGAAAGAAATAAAATCAAAGATCTAACAGCACACCTGGAAGGATTAGAAAAAGAACAATAAACTAACCCTAAAGGAAGTAGGAAAAAAGAAATAACTAAGAATAGAGCAATGCGTTTGCATTGCCAGGTGTTGCGGTGACAGATGTAGGCCATTTTGCCTCAGCATATACCATGCAGAACTGTGTGGGAGAGAGTGTGGTCTATGATGTGAACTGTGGTCTATACTCGGTGGCAAGGCCCCAGGATGTGTATATCCATTGCGGGTGTTGTGCCACACTGATGAAGGATGGTGGTGTGGGATGTTGTGGGAGATGTGGGGGGTGGGGAACATGGGAATCCCTGTAATTTCTGAGTAATATTTGGGTAATCTAAGCACCTTTAATATATATATATATATATATATATATATAAATAAAATAACATTTATGTAAGCAAATGCACATATATGCATATGTATTTATATATCATTTTATAAATATTGGTATGTATTATGAAAATTTTGATTTTTACCCACAATAAATAAAATAAAATAAAATAAAAAAAGAATAGAGCAGAGCTAAATGAAATTGAAAATAAGAAAGCCTTAAAAAAATAAACAAAACCAAAAGCTGGTTCTTTGAGAATACTTATAATATTGACAAACCCTTAACAGGACAAAAAAAGAAAAAAGAACAGAGAAGATGAAAATACATAAAATAAGAAATGAGGAAGGAACTATCACCACTGACACCACAGAAAAGGTATCATAAGACGATAAGGGTATCATAAGAGGATACTTTGAAAAAATTTATGCCAAAAAGATGGATAATTTAGAGGAAATGGACAAATTCCTAGAAACACAGAAGCAGCCTACATCGATAAAAGAAGAAATTGATGAACTCAACAGGCCAATCACAATTAACGAGAGTAAATTAATCATCAAAAACCTCCCAACTTAATGAAATTGTTCTAAAATTTTTAAGATTATTAATGTACAACATTGTGATTATACTAAAAGCCATTGATTATACACTTTAGATAAAATAGCCAGAAACAGGTGCTATGTACAGCAGGGGAAGCACAGAAAGATTGAGAGATGAGGAATTTTCTTGTTAGTTTGTTTTTTTGGTCTATACTTTGTTTATTATTATTATTGAAATAATGAAAATGCTCTAATACTGATAGAAGTAAGGAATGAACAATTATATGATAATAACAAATACCATTGATTGTACACCTTGGATGAATTTTATGCTTTATTAATATGTATCAATATAATTGATTTAAAAACTATAGGGGCTCAACAGAGGAATGTAATTGTATTTAATTTTCTGTTTCTGAAATAAAAGTTGAGAGAATAAAATATACTGAAGTACAAAAATAAATAACCCTCCAAACTTAGAAGAGCCCAGGACCAAATGGCTTCACAGGTGTATTCTACCAAACATTCTGGAAAGAACTAACATTAAGCCTGCTTAATCTCTTCCAAAAAATGGAAGTGGGGGGAGCATTGCTTAACTCATTCTATGTACCAACATCACACTAAAACCAAAGCCAAACCAAACCAAAATGTCACAAGAAAGGAAAACTATAGACCAGTCTCTCTAATGAACCTAGATGCTAAAATCCTCAACAACATACTTGCTAATGGTATTCAACAACACATCAAACGAATTATCCACTATGACTAAGTGGGTTTTATTCTTGGTTTGCAAGGATGGTTCAGCATAAGAAAATCAATCAATGTAATACATCACATAAACAGATCTAAAGAGAAAAATCACATGATCATGTCTATAGATGCAGAAAAACATTCGAGAAAATGCAGCACCTTTTCCTGATAAAAACACTTCAAAAGATAGTTATAGAAGTAAAATTCCTCAGCATGACAAAGGGTATATATGAAAAACCCACAGCTAACATCATATTCAATGGTGAAAGCCTAAAAGCTTTCCCTCTAAGATCTGCAACAAGACAAGGATGCTCATTGTCACTGTTCTTATTTAACATTGTGTTAGAAGTACTTGGTTGAGCACTTAGGCAAGGAAATGATATAAAAG
>JAQZBX010092168.1:0-12303 GCA_029593785.1 Cabassous unicinctus
TGATTGGATAAAAGCGCCAGCCATTGATGATGTAATCTCCCTGATTGATGCAGATGTAATCAGCCATCCATGCAGTAAACTCACTGGTGATTGAAGTCCATAAATGCTCTTGTATTACAATTAGCCCAGGGCTTGTTGGAACAAACACCTGGACACAATTACCTGGCTGAGTTGACACATTAGCCTAACCATTACAGCAGGTATCCAGTTGGGTCTTTTAAAAACAGTATTTCAGTGGTGGAATAATCAAGATTTAACAACACTCAAAAGGTTTCTTAAATACTTTTTGGAAAGCATTGAAATTACTTATAAGAATCCTGAAGTAAAAAAAAATAGTTCTATTTGGTTTGGAGGTTTAAAAAGATACCAGTTTTCTCTTCTATGGTTAAACATTTAAATAGTTTCCCCTCCTTATCTGCTTTAAGCCTTTTTGGAATTTTTCTCATATGGTTGCCATGTCTGGAGTATGTGAAATATAAGAACTCACAAGGCCAGTGTGGTTGCCTCATCCAGCCGCCTAACACATGACTCATGGCATTCTGGTAAAGGGGGAGCCAGCCTGGCCTTCCAATCCTGACCCCTCAGTCGTTTCCAGCAACTGTGAGAGCCCCACACAGCTGCACACATTTGCTCAAGCATTCTCGGTCACTTCGGGAGCCATATACTAATTCTTTCCAGGCATAAATATTAAGTCACCCATGCCTATAGAACCTGTGGTATTTCGCTTCAACTTTTGGAATGGGCTTGATGGCGTTGCTTCAGGCTTGAGACACCACCAGATGAAGTTTGCTTCCTTCTGTGGCCTTGTTTAATCCTTTGGTGCTTTTTTTGTAACTCAGGGTGTTCATTTACACTCCCTTGGGTACTGAAAAGTTTCTTAGGCAATTAACCTGAATCTCCAGGCACAAGTCATGGTCACCTCTTCCTTTCACAATGGGGAATTCTTGACTGAGCTCTTCTACCTTGTCTCCAACACTGAAAGCAGGAGGTTAATAACAACATTGTGCATGGTCTCATGTGATGTGCTCTCCGCCTTTCTCTTTTTGTTGGGCTCTTTACCCCTCTGTCATGTCCTACCAAGCCACCCCCATGTCTGTGCCATTAACCCTTTTACTTATCTCAACACACTTCCAGGAATATTCAGTAGGTGTTTCAATTTATGGCTTTGCAAGACTGCCTCTTCCCACATATCCATAAACATACCTAAATGTTCTTTCAAATGTTTCCATACTAAAAACACATTTGTAGATCATGGAATCTAATAAGGATTTTGCAAGTTTCTGCCTGTTGATATTTTATAATCTCCAAAGGCTAGATGAAGGGAGAGACTTTTATTTTCTGATGCCCCCTTTAAAAATTAAACCCTCTTTTTCCACAGCTTAAACTCCATCATCGATTATGGTCTTTGCTTTAGCTAATAGCTGTTCTAACAGATCCTTCAAAAAAAATTCCGAAAGTAAAAATAAGAGTTTCCAGAAAGGCTGAATGGTGAAAGATCATATAAACAGACATCTCCAATCATTGATAAGTTACTTGCTTCCTTGAACATTCCAGTTATCTTTATGTACCTGCTTTGAATGACAGATACCACCTTGGATGGAGATACCAGGTTTACTGGAGAAGGAAGCCTTGGAAGGCGATACCAGATTCCCTGGAGAAGGAAGCCAAGGGCTAAATTCAATCTAACCAAGATGTCTGCCACAGGTTCTAGATTTGAGACACCTTCTCTCAGTGGGTAAAAAATGATTTTCACTGCATGGATGTAATGTACCATGGACTTCACCATTTTAATAAGCTAGTTTTTTTGCACCTTGTTTTTAAAAAGTTCAGAGAAAAGGAACCATTAACCATCTTACTTTTATCAGAGTAATTGTATTGAAAATAAAATGAAACTTTCTAAGCAAATAAGTGATAACAATTGCTCTGTGATTTATGAAATTCAAGTGGGTGTTGAGAAATATGCTCTCTGGCTGATGGACTGTATATTGTGCTGGTTGTTTCTTAAGGCTGCTTTTCTGAGAGCAAATCTATTGCTGAAAGAAGTACACTCAAGTGGGGGGAACAAATCATGCCTTAGAAAGCACTAGAATTATGAATGTCAATCTGGAATGGAAAATGCATAATTCAGAAATATGCTTATTGGAAGGGTAGAAAAAACATGAAGTCATAGGAATGAAGGGTAGAGATGGGGGGTTGTGATGGTTAAGTTAATGTGTTAACTCGGCCAGGTTATGGTGTCTAGTTGTTTGGTCAAGCAAGCACTGGCCTGATTGTTACTGTGAGGATATTTCATGGATTTAAATCATCAGTAAGTTGATTTGTAGGCTTAGAAAAAAAAAGAATCTTTATCTAAATCTTTACCTAAAAGTCTGCCAATTAGATAAGGGATATGAGAAGAATTTTATTGGCAAAATGAGTGGTTGGGGTTAAGGTTCAGAATGTACCACCCTTTGTATCCAGCAATTTAAAGCAATATATGCAGTTCTTGAGGTCTCAGGTCCCAGTGGACCCAGCTGTCCCCTCCTCAGAGGGCCCTGAATCTGACCTTAGTCTGCCCAGTTCTGCTGCCCAAACATTCTTGCGCCCGCCTCAGAGCAAACCTTTCATGCAAGGTGGTGGTTGGTGTGTCAAGGGAGAGCGAGGGCATCCCCCGATGCTACCAAACAGGTTATGTGGTGATTGTGTGTGCCTGCTTGTTAATAAGTATTTGTTGGTTTGGCAGAGATTGGTCTGTGATCATAACCAGCCTCTGGGTAACAAGGTTGGAGGAAGAGGGCTGAGAGCTCAAACTACCACGTGTAAGTTAAATGACACCATGAGGAAACCGGCAGAATGAGACCATTGAAGTGGACTCTTTAGGAAGTCAGTGTCATGAAGAAAGAAAAAGGTGGGGAGGACTGTTATAAAGAGTAAAAGAGACTAAAGGGGCATAATATCAGAATGTTCCTGTGAACCACGATTGGAATCTGGGTTGAAAAAAAATAGCTATAAAATCCATTTCTGAGACTATTGGAGAAATAAATCTTTATAGCTTTTTGTTTTGACAAAAGTTCAAACTTACAGAAGAGTTGCAAGAACAATACAAAGAATTCTTATATAAATTTCACTCATATTCCCCAAATGTAAACATTTACCACATTTGCTTTTTCCTTTTCTCTCTCTCCATATATACACACACACACACACACACACACACACATACATATGTGTATATGTGTGTATATGTATGTAAATAAATAGATATACATATATTTTTCCCTTGAACCATTTACAAGTCCATTGCAGACATGATGCTCCTTTTCCTTAAATACATCTGTGAGAATGTCCTCTTTCCTTGGGAGATGCATTTAGGGGTGAAGTATGATATTCACAACTCTCAAATGTGTCAGCAACAAGAAAAGGCAATGTTTTTGCATGTTTTATGTGCATGTATATGTATGTACGTATAACATATATGGAGAGAGCAAGCAAATATGGCAAAATGTTAACAATGATTGAATGAAGGTAGAAGATATACGGGTGTTCATTATACTATTTGTGGCAATTTGAAATTATCTTATGAATCCCCAAAAGAGAAATGCTATGTTTGTAAACTAATCTTTTCCTCTGGGTGTGATACCCTTTGATTGCATTAGATTCAGTTGAGGGGCATTTGATTAGATTACTTGATAAGATCGCTTTAGGGCTTTTGATTGGACTACTTCAGTGAGGCATGAGTCAGGTTGAGTCTCTGCCCCTTTGCTGGGTCTGATATAAACAGAAACAGAAAGAGAGACTCATTCAGAGAGACACAGGAAAAGGAAGCTGCCATATTTGATTCTGCCATGTAAGAGAGAGGATTGCTTAAGCACGAAGCCCCAAGAGGCTGGGTCCATGGTGTAGCTCAAGAGGAGATGGCGGGCCTAGAGGGGAAGGCTGAAATCTCCTCCGAGATTGGAGGCCATCTTGCTTCCCCACATGGCAACACTCCAGGATCAACAGTAGATGACTTTGGTGAGAAAGCATCTCTGCTCATGCCTTGATTTGTACATTTCATGGCCTTGGAACTATAAGCTTTTACCCCAAATAAATCCCCATTATAAAAGCCAACAGATTTCTGGTACTTTGCATTGGCAGCCCTTTGGCAAACTAAAACACTATTCTTTCAATTTTTCTGTATACTTAATTTTCACAATAGAATTTTAGGGGAAAATAATGAAAATGAACACGAACATATACAACCATATTTTAAAAACAGCTGATCCTCTTTCCTTAAATTATGTTATGCTATACACTAAAGGCCTCATGGTCTTTCCCTCTGGGTCTAAGATACAGGAAGATTAGTTTTTTTAAATGAACAGTTCCAAGAATCGGCTTCAATCTGGCCTCTGCAATTCAATTAGATGGAAAGTTTGCCCATAAAGTGCCTGAAAGCAATGACCTCATTGAAGTATGTAAATGCTGCTCCTCAGAGCTTATTTACACTTTTTAATTTATTCTTATGGACAAAGTTTTTTAAAATCCAACCCCTGTCTAAATCACCATAAATTTTATATTAGTAATGGCCCATAAGGGATTTTTAATATGTAGAGTTTGTGGAAATCTACATTCCAATGAAATCCTAAGCAAAGGGGAAGGAAAAAGCAATGGAAAGGTTATTACACTATTTGAAATGTCTTCTATCCAATTTTTCAGAGCCTTTTATATATGACCAGGCTCATGCATTCATGATTGTTGAGGTTTGGTAGGTACAGAGCTGATATGGGGTGCTACAAGAAGCTGGCCACTCAGGCAGGGGCCCTTTGATAGTTTTAAAATATGTCCACAAATTATTTGAAATTCCTCCTCTTCAAAAGATGGACCCTAATTTCCCTCCCCTTGAGTGTAGGTTAGGCTTGCTGACTTTCTCCCAACTAATAGAATATGGCAGAAGTGATATTGTGACTTCTGAGACTCAGTTGTAAAAGACATAGTGGCTTCTTTGGTCTTTCTCTCATGGCTTAGCTGTCATGTCAAAGGGCGAGTGAGCCCTCTGGAGGGTCTATGTGGTGAGGAACTGAGGCTTCCTGCTAACAGCCATGTGAGTGCACCATCTTGGAATTGGATCTTCCAGCCCTAGTCAAGCTTTCAGATGATGGGAGCCCCAGCTGCCATCTTGGCTGCAACCTCATGAGAAACCCTGAGCCAGAACCACTCAACTAAGCTGCTCCTGAATTCCTGATCCACAGAAACTGGGAAATCATAAATGTTTATTGTTTTGAGCCCCAACATTTTGTGATAATTTGTTACACACCAATAACTAACTAGTACAGGCCCTCATAATGTCGTTATTTGGATCCAATCATCCTGTTCCAGGGTCTGCAATCTTTCTGCTCTCATCCACCAATCCAACAGCAATATAAGGCTTCAAATAAGAATAAGGCATTAAAAAGATTTTTCCAAAATCTTGGTTTTGGTGGATGTAGCCTTTGATTCTTCACCTCTTCCCTGCTGAGTCTAAAGGACTTTTGTTTGAAGACATGTGCCATTTGGGACTAGAGCACGATTTGGCTAGTGTGTTTTTTCAGTCGCAGAAAGTCCCTTAGGAAATGCACAAGAATTTCATTAATCCTTGCAGCAATCTTTGTGGTATAGGTGCCAGTTGCTTGATTTTAATGCTGAGGGAATTGAAATATTATGCTTTAGGGATGTACACAAATTTGGGGGAATTTTTTTTAGTCTTTTGCGTTTTCCTCATAAACATCCGATGATGTCTGCATGGTGGAAGAGACAAAGAAGTCAAGGCATTGAAAACGGAATAGATATAAGTTACTGATATGGGGAGAAAAGTGCTCTCTTTCCCAGATGAAACCTTTGCAAGGATTATTTCATGAAAGGCTCTTTGAAGGCCTAATCAAGTCGACTTGGTCCTCAATCCCCAGTTCCCCTGAGGCCCTGGAAACCCAGCCCAACCCCCACCTGAACAATGGGCCTCCACTTTGCTGCTTTCCTTTGAACTTCTGCCTCCTTTGAAGGAAGCAGTGGAGACAATCCCTAGGTTTTCAAAGACACTGGGAGCTGGTGAATGGAAAGGGCTGTTTGTAGCTTTATATTGTGTCAGGAATTTGATAATCACCATCCGGGAAGTTACATGACTGATGAACCTGGCATAGGCTATAGCAGACACCCCAGACCTGCTGGGAAGTTTTTAAGGCAGCTGCCAAAGGGCATGGAGTTCTGTGGCCAGGCTTGAAAGGGAGAGCGCCAGTGACCGGCAGCCAGGCAGATCCTTGTCACTGCCTTCATCCTGGTTACTGACTAGCTGTGTCCCCTCACTCTGAATCTCAGTCTCTCCATTTACAAATGTAGAGAGAGGTTTTTCTCTGTTCTTTTCTAGCTCCGACACTTTGATTCTGAGATTCTGCTAAGAAGCCCCGAGAGGCTCCAAGTCCATGAAGTAAATGGATCCAACCTGTTTTAATTTGTGTACCTCTACAAGTTAAATGTTCTCCTTGGTAAAACCTCTCCTATTATTCTCCATTAGCATTGGGTTTACGAACACAAATCTTTTCAGCTAGGAAAGATCTAATAACTTTATTTTTCTTTGTTCTTCCTGGAAATAACCTGGGGAAAATGATGTATGGCTGTTTATGAATAATTCTCTTTTGGTTAATGTTGTGGTAGTTCTTGTGGTCATTTACAAAATACAGAGAAGTCCATATTTGAGGAAAATGCTGTAATTCTGAATAGGGCAGTTTTCAAATCATCTCTTTTTGAAAACAGACCAGGCAGCCTGAATCTTAACAAAAGAGTCTTTAGAAGGGGAGAGGAAGTTGGAAAATAAGGGAATATTTTTTTTGTGTGGCTCAGTTATTAATTTAATGTAGAGCAATATGGGTGTAGAGAATGCTTTGCTTTTTACTTTCCTCTTTGGGATAGTTCCCTAAAGTGACAAAAACACCCATTTAAGGTGAACAAACCTTGGTGGCTTTTCCCTAGAAATTCCTAATTTTCTTTGTAGTTTAATATATTCTTAGTGAAAATAGCAAAAACACTGAGCTAGGCTTCTGTGGTTATTTCTAATGTACAATGCAGTCCAATAGAACTTTCTGTGATGACCAAAATGTTCTCTATCTA
The DNA here is from genome assembly GCA_029593785.1 of Cabassous unicinctus. Classification (NCBI taxonomy): domain Eukaryota; kingdom Metazoa; phylum Chordata; class Mammalia; order Cingulata; family Chlamyphoridae; genus Cabassous; species Cabassous unicinctus. Next base: position 7,096 of record JAQZBX010092168.1, read on the forward strand.
TGCTGTCCAACACAGCAGCCACTAGCCATGTGTAGCTACTTAGCACTTAAAATATAGCTAGTATGACTGAGGAACCGAATTTTAAATCTTATTTCATTTTAATTAATTTACATTTACATTTAAATACCTACATGTGTTCAGTGGCTACCATATTGGATTTAGCACTGGTCCAAAGCCTTGCTAAAGTAATTGCTCCTCTGATATTTGTTTTTTCTTGTTTTTATTCTTTGAACCATGTACTCTGGTCATACTGACTGGATTCAAGTCCTTGCTCCCCTCCTTACTAGCTGGATGACATTGGCTAAGTAGCTTGACCTCTCTGAGCCTCAGAGCAGTAACTAGTGCCTGTGGAGATAGGACGAAGTAGGATGCATGGGTCTAGCTCTTTTCTGTTCCTACAACCTTTCCTGGGGGAGGGGACAGATGACATCACAGAGGTGAGCTGGGTATCTGGTAACTGAGGTTATCTCCACAGAAAGTCTGTATTTTTTCTTTGTAATCTTTGCTTCCCTATGGCTATGGCCAATCCCTTGAAATTGTAGCAGGAAGGAGAAAGACATCTAAGGGGCTGAAGCAGTAGCTGTCCTCCCTGGGTGGGGCTGGCAGCTGGGGCGAGCTGCAGCCCACCACCAGGAACAGTTCAAAGCATTTGTGCCTAGCCCATGTTAGGGTAACAAGGCCTTACAACAATAAATAAGACCCAATCCTTGTGTCTCTAACTGAAGAGAGTCACCCTGTAGTGGGCGCTGCTTTGTCCTAGAGCAGGACTTCTTAACCTTTTTTGTTCCACGGACCCCTTTGCCAGTAAGGTGAAAACCACAGACCCCTTACTAAGTCCACACTGTACTGTGTATTATTTACTAAATATATCACATCTGCACCAACAGGTCCCCACAAGAATAATGTTTTCTTGAATTTTAATTCAAGCTCACAGACTCCTGGTTAACGTTCTTCCTGCAGCTGAGTGCCACAGACCATTGTGAGGCCTTCACATGCAGTCTCTCGTTGAATCCCCTAAGATGCGGGCCTGCCTGGTTTTTCCTCCCAGTTTGTAGATGAGGATCTGAAGCTCAGTGGTTAAGTTGTCAAAGTCCCGCCATTCCTGACAGGCTGAACTGGGATCAAGTCAGGATCTTCTTAGGTTTGTATCTGTGCACTTATCCACCACCTGATAGTCACATTAAAATGCAGATTTCTGGGCTCCATGCCATGGAGTCTGACTTGCACTTTTTGCCAGCACCCTGGGGGATCCTACTGCAGAAGTTTTTCAGATCATGCACGGAGAAACATGACCTAAATTTTCCTCACTCTGAAAAGAACACCAGAGTTGAGTTGCCTTAATTGGGGGCTCTTTTGCCCCCCAGGGGACATTTGGCCATGTCTGAAGACATTTCTGGTTGTCACACTGGGATGGGGGTGCTACTGGCATCTAGTAGGTAGAGGCCCAGGATGCTGCTCAACAACCTACAATGCCCAGGTCAATCCTCCTCAACCCCTCCAACAAAGAATTATTCAGCCCCAAATGTCAGTAGTGCTGAGGTTGAGAAACCCTGCCTTAAATGAAGCAAAGCCAGGACCTCTGGTCCTCCTGGGAAAGAATACCACAGCCTGAATGTAAAGTGACAATAAAACAAAACACAACGAATTGCATTCTTGGCTTGATTTCCAGCAGCCCAGGTTTCAGCAATTTAAAGTTAAGGCAATGATTCTCAATCTTATCAGATTCACTGTTCCTTTATATATGTACAAATATAACTGCAAATATAACTGCTCCTTTCCTATCCTGAAATGAAATTAATAGAGAATAAAAGCTACCTATCCACATAATTTAAAAAATCAATATAATGCCATGACTATAAATGTTCCACATGTTGGTCTTATAAATTTTGTTTAATTACGTCTGTAAATATTGAGTGTGGGATAGTATTCACTAAAGCAAAATCAGATTGTCTTCAACAAAATAAAATAGATAATTTATAATAGAATAATGTGGTTTTGATTTGTACAAAGCTACACCAGAAGATGAAATAGAGGCATGGGATGCCTGCACCTGTTTGTAGGATCTCTGTGAGAGAGCTATGCTATACTGAAGACTGGTGCTGTCAGGATTTTCCAGAACAGACACCAACTCTCAGTAAATCCATACAAAGCAAAACACAATCTTCTGATTTACACAGTAGTTGATTTCCAGAAAAGTCAATGTTTATTAAGACCAGGCTAAAAATGCATGTATGTTTTGTAAAATGATGTGAACACCTGTGCTCAGATCACCTTGAGCAGTTTTTCACCGACATGGATGTCTAGCAGGGCATTCAGAAGTGCTGCAGGACACAGCAGGACCCTTGGATTCCTGGGCCTTAGAAGCAATGAGGGATGTCAAAAATCTCCACCTGTGGCTCATTCATGTCTAAAGCATCCCCCCCCACCCCCATCAGCATAATAGCCCAAAACACACAACAAACTATCCTCAACACCCTTTAGGGGTTGTACCATCGCTGCAGATTGAAGCCATTTTAGAGGGTCATTTTGATTATGAACCATTTTTGCCTTACATGCTGATTTTAATACCCCCATTCTGATGCCTGCCTTTCCTCCCCCCAAGGATGAAAACCCATGTTTATGGAAAGTTAAACATTGTTTGCACCTTAAAAATTACAAAATGTTCCCTTGATGCTAGCCATTTCTTCTGTGAAAGATCAGGATTGTGAATCTTTTCAACATTCCACTGTGTTGGGTTTGTGGTCCCTGGAAGTGTTCCCTGTTTTCCCCATCTACTAAATCTTTCTAATGTTTTTTTGGCACAGAATAAAATCATGAAATTTACAGGACAGGTTAAAAAAAAACACACATTGGAAAACTTTATGTTGGTAGCTGCTGCATAGAACTGATGTGTTCTGTCCCCTTTGTGCCAAATTTTAAAAATTTCTCTCAATTTAATGTCTAATGTCTCTCAGTTTACTCACAATGGCTAAAATTATGATACTCTTCCTGTTTGGCTTTCACTGTCTCCACCACCATCCCTGTTGCTTCCGGATCTCAAATGGTGGGTTCCACACCATGCCTTTCAGGGGGTCGGGGGCAGCACAGAGCTCTCTGGCACATTCCTGCCACCTGGCTTTCTCAATGACTCTGAAACATCTAGAAGCAGGAGGCTTGCAGCCCTTGCAGAGCAAGGGGAGAGCTTACTTTCACAGTTGCCACCTTCTCTTCTGCCTCATACTTTCGGCAACCCTTATTTATCGATACCTTTCCAATTTTCAGGCAGAGAGAGTCACATATGGCTGTTGGGGAGGTTCCCCTTAGTGGGGTGCTGATAAATATTTCATAACTGGATGTAAATTGCCATGGTGTAAATAGCCTCCCAGTGTCTGGCTTCAAGCTATCAACTAGACATCACTGAACCTGGACTTGGGGAGAGATGTACAGTAGCACACCATTATGTGGTATTTCCACTGTCCAGGTGTAATAGGCATAAATAACCTCAAGAACATAGATAATAGTGAAAATTTGAAATTATTTTAGATTTACAGAAGAGTTGCCAAGCTAGTATAGAGGGTTTCCCTATATCTTTTAATCAGCTTCCCCTAATGTTAACATCTTATATGAGCATGGTATATTTATCACACCTAAGAGATTAACATTGGTACCAACACACCCTCTTTCATGAGAGGAGAAGTGATATGTCATGTGTGCATTGCCTAGTCTATGTAATCTATACCATATCTTGTAATGAGGCATTGTGATTCACTGTACTGAACTTTATTTCCTTGGGAAAAAATTAGGGTTTGGTAAAAATCTGTCTATGCCTGTAGGATTGTGTGCTCTGATGAATTTCATCTGTAATGTGCCTGTTAGGACAAAAAAAAGTTTAAAACCTTTGAGAATGGGTAGCTATGCAAGACTTGTAAGCAGGAAAGTAATAGAAACATCTATGACTTTGAGAAATATTATTCTGGAAGCTACTAAAAGAATACATTGGAGGCCAGTTAGAAGAAACTATTTTAACAGTCTAGGCAGGACCTAATGAAAGTAAGAGCTAAGGCCATGGTAATGAGGATGGAGAAGCCCAGATGGAGTCTAGAGATTCTAAGAAGATAGAATTTGTAAGACTTGGTGACTGATTGAGGGTAGGGTTGGGCACTGAGAGTTAGGTTTCTGACTCTAAGGGAACACTGGAAAGGGCACAGGTGTTGAGTTCAACTGCTGACATGTTGTTTGAAGTGCTTGTGGGCTCTCTAAGAAGCATAAGTGGATCAAGTTCATCCTAGCAAAATTTTTCAACATCTTGAACTATGAGATCATTTTGTTGGCTTGAATTTTATATATTAATGTTCCTTGTCATTCCTGCTATAATGTAATTTAGAGAGCAAACCGAGAACAAAGGCAGAGGTTAATAGACTTCTTTAAAAGTTCAATATCTTGTCCTCTGTACTCCATTTACCCTGAACATAAAAAAGAATAAAAGAAGGGGAGGGAAGGGTCTATCCCCTTTCCTACTGCTCTTTCCATAGAAGACCACAAGGCAACACTAAGTAGTGATTTCATCCCACATGGAATTCCAAGGTGGGCGCCATCTGTGAAGCACCTCCATGTTGGCCTGAACTTGCTTGGTGCTTGGAACCACTCACTCGGGTGTAATCTGACACATGACGGAATAGTGAGCAGTCTGGCTTAATAGGTCCCAGCTGTTGGACCCTCTGCTCAGCATGGGGTTTCAGGCCTCCCCATCTGCTCCTGGGGCCTCCCTGCTCATCTCTTCTGTGCTTGAGCCTCCAGCCATGACAGATGGCTCTTTCTCAGTATCACAGATAATTTTTCTCTGATCCATGTCTCAGTTCCAGTTTGTGCTTATTTTAAACTACCACTCTCCACTGCCCTCACCTGAAGCATTTATAGGAATTAATCACTACTATATATGCATTCGTGTGGGTGTGTACATATCTAGTGACCAGCATGCACACACATATACACCTTCATTCCACTAACTTTCACATGCAACCACCCAGGCTCATAAAGAGTATTTCTACAGCACTCCTGAACTGGGGTTTGGATTTTCTACAATGGCTGGGGGTACAAAATGATAGGGCATCTGATGAATTAAGGATCGTCTCCAAAACCCCTCTTCACCACGCTAATGAGTACTGGAAACCACAAAGGTTACAATCTGCCAGTCCCAAGGGTCTATTGTATATCCTATTGCTCCAGTCA
>JAQZBX010092169.1:0-12304 GCA_029593785.1 Cabassous unicinctus
TATAGAAGGAAATATTTTATAAGATTTAAAAGAACAGTAATTTAATGAACATTCCAGTAAGATAAACCACAGTACAAAACAAAATAAGGTATACAGAAAGGACTAAAAAACAAAAATACAAAAAATAAACAAGAAATATGATTACCTATGAGGCCTCAATGGACTGTGTTTCAGTGTAACCAAATAATAGATGAAGAAAGGTCATCATTTATAAAACATTTCAAGTTAATACATCCAAAAGGAAGGAAAACAATGAAATATTTTTAAATTACCATCTCAATAATCAACAACAGCTGCTAAAATTATTAGGTGAAATGTTAATGCGAATTTTATAATGGGGAAGCGGGTGTGGCTCAGTGGATAGATCCCCCGTTTACCATATGGGAGGCCCGGGTTCGCATCCCGAGGCCTCCTTGTGAGGGCAGCCCGGCTCACGCGGCGCCGTGGGCTGATGCGGCAAGACCTCACAGCAAGGGGGAGATAAGAAGACACAGAGAAGACACGCAGCGAATGGACACAGCAGCACAAGCAGCAAGGGGGGGATAAATAAATAAAATAAATAAATCTTTAAAAAAAAAAATTTTATAATGGGTGAAAGAGATTAAAAACACCTGAACATAATGATTAATGTATCATCATTAATAAAGAAAATCACCCCCAGAGATTATGGTCTTCTAGATGTTATGTAATAAATGGTGCAATATTTCACCTGCATTCTCTGCAAAACAATATAACCAGAATTCAATCAAATATTCACATCCTAGGAAATAAAAGAGACAGAGGAACAAGTTTAGTGACTACGAATCTGTAATTAAATAATCCAAAAGTTGGAAAATTATGTAGGACAAAAGGGTTGTCTTATTAACTACTAAATTACAAGAAAATAAAAGAAGGGAACTTTTTAAAGGTTTAGAAAGAAACAAAAGATAAAATAACCAAATGTATAGGTCTTATTTGGATTCTGATTGGAAAAAATGTACAAACAAGAATAAATAGACACTTAATGGTTATTTGACACTCATAAGGAATTACTATTAATAATATATTTAAATGTGATAACTAAATATTTCTTTATGAATTAGAGTTCTACTTTTATTAAGGGATATATTGAAATAATAATCCAGTTGGGATGTGGAAAATGGGTGCTATCTTAGTTTGGATGGACTGTTATGACAAATATCACAAACTGCTTGACCTGAACAACTGGATTTTGTTGTCTCACAGCTTTGGAGTAGAGAAGTCCAAAATCAAGGTATCACCAAGGGAAAGCTTTCTCCAAAGTCTGCAGCCTTCTGGTGATGGCTTTCCAGGATTCCTCTGACACATGGCAATCTTGCTCCTTGTGTCTTCTCCGATTTTCAGTTCCTTGTCCAATTTCCTTTCCTTAGCCAGATTGGATTGAGGTCCAGTTTGACTCAATTTTGCCTTATCCAAATAGCATCTTCAAAGACCCTATTTATAAATGACTTCACACATACAGGACTGAGGGTTAGGACTGGAACATATCTTTGTGGGGATATGATACTATCCATAAAATTTGCTTTGGGTGAACCAAAATAATGTTTCTAACTGTTGAAGTTAAATAATAGTACATGAGGGATCATTACACTCTTCTTTCTTTTGGCCATATTTGAAAATGTACATGATTTTTAAAAAAGCAGTAACAACCACCACCAGAACAAAAAATATGACTGAAGGTTATGGAGTCTTTATGGAATCCCTCCTCTTCCTGGAGATACTGATCTTGGCAAGTTAACTTTTTTCTTGTTTACTCATCTGACGGGCATATTCTATGAATTCCTTCCTTATAGTGCTGTCTGAATAAAACGCACTAGCATATAAAACATTTTCCACATTGTTAAAACCATGATAATCACTTAATATATCATATAATTTATGATTAAGATCATGATACTTGTATTATTTTAATTGATTAATGAATTTAATTAATAATTTCTATCCATCAGGCTATTTTAGAAGTTGAAATTCATACTTTGACCATCCCTGTTTATTTAAATTCACATCTGGCTTTTGACTTCCTGTTTTCCTTAAACAAATGTTCAAGTCTAATAATATTCTTAGTGATTTTACTGCTATTACATTTTCTGAATTATTCAACACCTAAAAAAATGAACTCAGGCCTCCCATTAAAATGATAAATTACATAATTGCAAAATTATTTTGTTGACACTTTAAGTATATTGCCCCACTATTTTGGTATCCAGGAAGTGATAAGTTTTTCATCAACAATTGTACATTTTTTCAAAAGTATTTGGATATTTGCCTTTATGTGGAGCTTCCAATTTAAATAACTGTTTTGATTTGATATTGATCGGTGATTTCTTATAGGTATTACCTGATTATTATTAAATAAGGTTTTTTTTAAATGTTAACATTTTACAACAATTTCATTAAAATGTCAATCAAACATTATTGGAGATTTTCCTCATTACTTTTTTGTCTTTTTTAACAAACCAATTTTATTGATACATATTAATAAAGCATAAATGTACCCAAAGTGTACAATCAATGGTATTAGTAGAATCACTTAGTTGTGCATGCATTACTCCAATAATTCTTAGAGCATCTCCATTATTCCAGCATCACTAAAAAAAAAACCAACCAAACATACAAATTCATCATCTCAATATCTCTATACTTCCCCTGCCATACGTAAATAGTATTGTTTCCTTCTCTCAAGTTTATTTGTTTTTATATTTTGTGAAAAACAGTCATATATGCAATATCGCATATATTTGTATTTTACATGAGATTTCCCTGTGTTATACAGTCCTAAATTACATTATTTAACTATACTTCTAATAATATAAATTTTCTTAGGCTATCCCTTTCAACCACTGTCATACCTATATAATAGCTCTGCTAGTCACTAAAAGCATGATGTGCTTTCAATATTTCATTTCATTTTAAAAATTACAAACAACTCTTTAGCCAATTCTGCCAGATTAACCATCAACTTTACATTCTCTACCCTCATTCTATTTTCTAGTGACTTATATTCTAATTATTAATTCCATAAGTTTGCGTAATATATTCAGTTCATAATAGCGCAATCATATAGTATTTGTATTTTTGTGTTTGGCTTGCTTCACTCAAAATAATGTCCTCCAGGTTGACCTATGTTGTCATATGCTTCATGACTTCATTTAGTCTTACTGCTGCAAAATATTTCATCATATGTATACACCAGTTTATTTAGCCATTCAACTGTTGATGAACACCTGACTTCTTTCCAACTTTTAGGAATCGTGAATAATGCCGCTATGAACATTGCTCTGAAGATGTCTATTCATGTCACTGTTCTCACTTCTTCTGGCCATATACCTAGAACTGGTATTGCCAGGTCATATGGCAAGTCAATATTCAACTTCCGTGTTAACTGCGAAACAGTCCTCCAAGGCGGCTGTACCATTTTATATTCCCACCAACAGTTAATAAATGTTCCTGTTCATCCACATCTTCTCCAATTACAGTTTTCCAACTTTTTAAGAGACCAGAATAATAGGTGTGAAATATCTCATTGTAGTTTTGATTCATATTTCCTTAATCTCTGAGGTTGAATATTTTTTCATGTGTTTCTTCACCATTCGTATTTCTTTCTTGGACAAATGTTTTGTTCAAATCTTTTGACCATTTTTTAATCAAGTGGTTTGTCTTTTTATTATTGAGTTGGATGATCTCTGTATATAATATATTGTTCCTGTAAAGTGGATGACTCGTCGAAGGGTCCTGAGATATAAGAACTGAGATATAAGAAAGACAAGACATAGAGATTAAGAGAAAAGCTGGGGTCAGGCAGCTAGCAGAACTTATCTACCATGCTAGCCCCGAAGCATAGACAGCCCAGCGTTTTTATTAGCAGAGCAAGGTTCAGGTTAGCAAGACTGTGATTAATTACTCTTGTATATTGCTTGGGAGTTTATTGTAGACAAAGTTTACACCTTTTGTCTATCTTTATCTTATCCTTGAGTCTTGGCGTCAGCAAGAGTTCAAACAGTGATCTCAAGGTTTTCATTTTGAGAAAGTGTCTGGCGTTCCAGACACTCTGTGTTCTCATGCCAGAATTCCACTTCTCAAGGATTCTTCCCCACAATCAATAATAAACCCTTATTGGATAAGTGATTGTCAAATATTTTCCCCCATTGAGTCAGGTGCGTTTTCACCTTTTTGACAGAATCCTTTCAGGCACAAAAGTGTTTAATTTTGAAAAGGTTTATTTATTTTTTCTTTTTTTGCTTATGCTTTGGGTGCAAGGTTAAAGAAACTACCACCTACCACAAGATCTTGAAGATGTTTTCCTATATTTTCTTCTAGGAGTTTTATGGTTATGCTTTTATATTTAGGGTCTTAATCCATTTTGAGTTAATTTTTGCATAAGTTGTGGGATAGGGGCCCTCTTTTTCTTTTGCGTATGGCTATCCAGTTCCCCCAGCACCATTTGTTGAATAGAGTGTTCTGGCCCAGCTGGGTGGGCTTAACAGTTTTTTCAAAAATCATTTGACTGTAGATATGAGAGTCTATTTATGAGTTCTCAATTCAGTTCCCTTGTTCAATCTTTGTGTATTTAAGCCAGTATCATGCTGTTTTTTACCACTGTAGCTAAGTAATAGTAATAGTCTTAAAAGTCAGGAAGTGAGAGTCCTCCAACTTCATGCCTTTTTTAAGATATTTTTGGCTATTTGGGGCCCCTTAATCTTCCAAATAAATTTCAATTTTGGCTTTTCAATTTATGCAAAAAAAAGGCTGTTGGGGTTTAATTGGGATTACATTGAATTTGTAAATTAATTTGGGTAAAACTGACACCTTAATGGTATTTAGTCTTCCAATACATGAACCCGGAATGTCCTTCCAGGTATTTAAGTCCTTATTTTTTTTTTTAGCAATGTTTTATAGTTTTCTGAATACAGTTCCTTTATGGCCTGGGTTAAGTTTATTGCTATATATTTGATTTTTTAGTCACAATTATGAATAGAATTTTAGTTTTGATTTCCTTCCCAGATTGCACATCAGTTTTGTATAGAAATACAATTGCTTTTTGCATATTAATCTTATATCCCACCACTTTACTGAATTAATCTATTTATTCTAGTAGCTTTGTTGTGGATTTTTCAGGATTTTCTAGATATTATATCATATCATCAGCAAATAATGAAAGTTTTACTTCTTCTTTTCATACTTAGGTGCCTTTTATTTTATTTTTTTAAACTAGCCTAATTGCTCTAGCTAGAAATTCTAGCATGATACTGAATAATAATTGTCACATTGGACATCCTTGTCTTGTTTCTGATCTCAGCAGGAAAGCTTTCAGTCTTTCAACATTGAGTACAATGCTAGGTGTAAGGTATTCATATATTCACATTACCATATTGAGAAAACATCCTTCTATTCCTATCTTTTGCAGTGTTTTTTTTTTTGTTGTTGTTGTTGTTGTTGTTGTTGTTTCAAGAAAGTGTGCTGAATTTTGTCAAATGCCTGTTGGCATCAATGGAGAGGATCTTGGGATTTTTCTTCTTCAATTTAACAATGTGGCTTATTACACTAATTGATTTTCCTGTGTTGAAACACCCTTGCATACTTGAGATAAAACCCACTTGCTCTTGGTGTATAATTCTTTTAATGTGTTTTGCATTCAGTTTTCAAGTATTTTGTTGAGGATTTTTGGATCTATATTCATTAGGGATATTAATCTCTAATTTTCTTTTTTCATAGTATCTTCATCTGGTTTTGGTATTAGGGGTAATGTTGGCTTCATAGAATGTGTTTGGTACCATTCTTTCCAGATCAATTTTTTGGAGGATTTTGAGGAAGATTGGGATTCGATAATCTTTGAATGATTGGTAGACTTCACTTGTGAAGCCATCTGGTCCCATGCTTTTCATCTTTGGGAGGTTTTTGATGATTGTTTCAATGTCTTCACTTGTGATTTCTCTACTGAGGTATTCTATTTCCTCTAGGGTCAGCGTAGGTGGTTCAGGTGATTCTAGAAATTTGTCCATCCCTGCTACATTGTCTAGTTTTTTGCATACAGTTGTTCTTACTATCCTCTTATGACCTCTTATTACTCTGTGGTCAGTAATAACATATCTGTTTTGGATTTTTATTTTTACTTATTTGCATCTTCTCTCTGTTTTTTTCTTTCTCAGTCTAGCTAAGTGTTTGTTGATTTTGTTAATCTTCTCTAAGAACTAACTTTTGGTTTTGTTAATTCTCTCTATTTTTTTTTTCTCAATTTCATTTATTTCTCTTCTGATCTTTACTATTTCTTTCCATTAGCTTGGTTTGGGATTAATTTAATGATCTTTATCTAGTACCTGCAATGTGTAGTTAGACCTTCAGTTTTAGCTCTTTCTAGTTTTTTAATGTAAGCATTGAGGGCTATAAATTCCCCTCTCAGCACTGTCTTTTTGGTGTCACATACGTTTTGATATGTTGTGTTTTCATTTTCATTTGTCTCAAGATACTTATTGAAATCTCTTGCAATTTCTTTCTTGATCTACTGATTATTAGAGAGTGTGTTGTTCAATCTCTATATATTTATTAATTTCCCTTTTTCCATCCATTATTGAATTCCAGCTTCATTCTGTAATGATCAGAGAAAGTATTAGTATGATTTTGATGTTTTTAAATTTATTAAGACTTGTCTTGTGTCCCAGCAGATTGTCTATCTTGGAGAAGGATCCTTGAGCAGTTGAAAAGAATGAATATCCTGTTGTTTTAGGGTGAAATGCTTTATAGAAGTCTGTTAGGTCTTGTTCATTTATCATATTTTTCAATTTCTCTTTTTCTTTACTTATCATCTGTCCAATGTTCTATCCAATACTGAGAGTAGTGTTTTGAAGTCTCCAACTATTATTGTAGAGACATCTATTTCTTCCTTATGCTTTGCCAGTGTGTGCCTCATGTAATTGCAGCATTTAGGATAGGTGCATAAACATTTAGTACAGTTATTCATATATAATGATCCTGTTCATTCACTATAACAATTTTGCATTTTAAATCTATTTTTCTACTCCAGGTCTTATTTTGTTATTTGCATGGAATATCTTTTTCCAACCTTTAACTTTTAACCTGGTTGTTTCATTATGTATGAGATGAGTCTCTTGTAGACCACATATATTTGACTCATATTTTTTATCCATTCTATCAGTCTCTGTCTTTTGCTTGGGAAGTTCAAGCCATTAACATTCAATGTTATTACTGTAAAGGCATTACTTACATCACCCATTTTGTCCTTTGGGTCTCTGTTGTCATAAAGTACTATTGTCTGTCTTTGTACCCTTTAAGTTAGCTTTCCTAATAATCATCATTTCTAAGCTGTTCTCCAAATATCTTGCCCTTGCCTTTTCCAATCAGTCTGCAGCCCCCACTTTAGTATCTCTTTTAATTATGTTCTTTTGGTACAGAATTAGTTTCCATTTGTTTGTGAAAACTGAATCACCTTCATTTTTGAAGGAAAAACTTTGCCACATACAGACTTCTTGGCTGGAAGTTTTGTGGTTTCCTCTTTCAGTACCTTAAATACATCATGCCACTTTCTTTTCCTGCTTATGGTTCTTGATGAGAGGTCAGCACTTTATCTTATCGAGGATCCATTATATGGGATGCTTTGCTTTTCTCTCACTGCCTTCAGAAGCCTTTCTTTATCTCTGGTATTTGTCATTCTGTATACTAGGTGTCTCATGGTAAGTCTATTTGGATTTATTCTTTTTCTTGGGTATTGGCCTTCTTAGAAGTTGATGTGTATGTCTTTCTTTTTTTTACTCATATATTATTTTTTATTTTTTTCATTTTAAAAATAATTTATTGAACTATATTATTCATACATGAACACACATAAACAATAAGTGTTCAGTAATCATTGTTAACTTACAAAACAAACATGTATAACATCATACAGGGCTCCCATACATCACCCCACCACAAATACTTTGCAGGTTTGTGAAACATTTGTTAACAAATTAGGAAAACACATCATGAAACTATTACTACTAACTATAGTCCGTATTTTACTCCCTGATACTGCTTTTTAAGGATTCATTTACTTATTTATTTACTTTTATCGATATTTACCTTTCCCCCATTTTTGCTGTTTTGTGTCCATTTGCTGGGCAGCTCTCTGTGTCCATTTTCTGCCCTCTCTTCTCATCCTTCTGTTCCTGTCTTCACTGGGATTTGATCCTTGGAAACTGTGATGTGGAGAGAGGCATCCTACTACTTGTGCCACCTTAATTCATGTTTTTTTGGTGCATCTCATCTTGGCTCTCCCTTATGTCACTCTCTTGTTATGTCATCATCTTGCTGCGTGGCTCGGTGGCGCCTGATGAAATACCTGCTTGTGGGGCCTCGTGGCTCACCTGCACATGGGGCCTGAGGCCATACCCATGCACGGGGGCTGGCGGCCGATGCACCTTCTATATTTTTTTAAAATTTTTGCTGGGAGGTCCAAGGTATCGAACCCAGGTTCTTCCACATGGGAGATGGATGCCCAACCATTTGGGCCACAAACATCCCCCTGCTATTTTCTTGAGGTTGACCAAAGATACCTACAGTTACAGTCATTTCCCATACAGGATGGTCATATAATATATCAGCCTTGGTTTATTAACAGCATTCTAAAAACCAGACCTAGGGAGAGACATTAGGTCTGGGGACACATGCATGGTTTGTAATATAGTGAATGTTTAGTGTATATTTTCCATAAGGATTGGGAAGTTTTCAGTCATTATTTCATCAAATATTCTTTCTGCGCCTTTTTCATTTTCTTCTCCTTCTGGGACACCGATAATGCATATGTTTATGTGTTTCACATTGTCATTCAATTCCTTGAGACCCTGTTCCATTTTTTCCCATTCTTTTCCCTTTTTCTTCTCCTGTCTTTCCAGTTTATATTCTCTGTTTTTGAAATCACTAATTCTTTCTTTAAGCAATTCAAATTTGCTCTTACGTGACTCTAAGGTAATTTTAATCTCATCCATCATGTCTTTAATTCCCATAAAGTCTGTTACTTTTCTTTGCATGTTTTCAAACTTTTCTTTATGCTCACCTAGAGTGTTCTTAATATCCTTAAACTCTTTAGTCATTTTCTTTGACTATGTTGGTGAAATTACTCTGATGACCAATTTCTGTCTCGTGCATATTGTTTCCTTTCTTCACAGCTTTTCTTTGATATTTGGTTTGACTTATTCTAAATCTTCATAATGTCCCAGCTTAAGTTATCAAAATCATGCAAGGGACTCACTATCCAGGTGCAGATTTTCTCTCAGGGTCTACATTACAAAAGACCCCAAATCAGTTTTTTTCCATGCAATTTCCTAGCCAGCCAGCAGATGGAACTAGATGCACCTTTTCATGGAGGTGTATCTCTCCATTTTCCTGTGTTTTGTTTTGGCCAGAGATAATATTAAAAGTGGGCTCTGACAAAAAGTCCTGAGACCAACACTCCCTTTTTCTTTGTAAGAGCTGTCAGGGAAGATGATGTCTGTTCCCCTCTCAGTTGGCTGCAGTGAACAAGGAGTTTTACCCTAACTTAACATATTGGAAGTGGAGAAGGTGAACCCTTCTTGGCCTCAATGAAGATTTAGTAACTCAAGTTTGTTGTTTCTGGTTATTTGTGTTTCTGTCCCTTACCCTCCTGGAACTTGTGTAGCACTGTCCTGGTATATTGACCCCCAAAGCAGGTCTCTTGGACAACTTTTGGCTCTTTCTCCATTGTTTTTGTGACTTGACCAGTGCCTGCCTAATCCTATGTGATATCCCCACAATTCCCATCATTAATTTGATAGCTGCATTGTATAGACATTTACAATCTATTAGAATGTAATAGAAGTCTAATAGATGTCTATTCAACCAATTTTCAACTGATGAACACTTTGGTGTTTTCCAGTATTATATTGATGCTACAACAAGTGGCATCTATCATATATATCATATTATATTTTTGCCAATAAATTTTCAAGCAGAATTATTGCTTTTAATGAACACAACTTTGCTTTTCCTAAGCTCATCTTAAAAGGTAAGTTTGAATTCCCCCCATGATAAAGGGTGACCCTCATATTCCATTTTAAAAGAAGTAAAATCTAACCCATATTCATTAAAAATTCATCTAAAATAAATTTACAAGGAAGTATTTAAAAGTAATCTTAATGGATAAGCCAGAAAAATGCAAAGATATGTTAACTGGAACAATATTTTTTAACAAATTAACATTACATTGTTTAAAAGTATGAGTGCAAAGAAAGATATTTCACCAAAATATTTAGCAATTGTGAAACAGTATACACATAACCTTATAGCCAAAACAGATAATAAATGATAGGAAAAACTAAATATTTTTCATTTGTAACCAAAATTTTAAATCACATCATTTTCCATCCTCATTCACAAAATCAATAGACTACTTTCCAGTTACTGGGACTCAATGAACTCAATTTTCTCTGCTAGTCTTTCTCTACACTTTTCTTCTAAAAATGCTTATGTACCCTAGAAATAATTCAACAATCATAAAAAGATTTAAAATTTAGATAGAAGGAGAAATGTGTTAAGAGGGCAGGGGAGGAAGCTCCAGGATTAAGTTTCTTCCCCAGAACAACTAGGAAACAGGCAGGAACTGTCTGATATAACAATTGTGAAACTCCAGAATTCAATAGAACACTGTACAACATCCAAGAAGGAATGTTAGGAAGAGGTGAGTAAATTATGGTAAAGATTAGTAAATTGCTGTCTCCACAGTATTTACTGGTGCCCATCCCCCACTCTTGCAGCCTTCTGTCTAGCTTGCTAGTGACAGAAGAAGATGCAAAATCCACTTCCCCAAGAAAAAGCGTCATCAGGGCTGATCACTGATAACAACTTTTGTTAGATATTATCGATCACTGAAGGCATAACTCGGAGTGACAGCATTATTCTAATTTTTTCCCAACAAAAGTTGCTGAGAAGACATACTTCTACACAGATGCTGGGGATGGTTCAAGGATGGCATTTGCTGGGCAGGTCAAGAAAGAGAACATTTGGGGAGCCATGGAAGAAGCTCCTGGAACACTTCCTGATTACCTTCACAGAGCAGTTTGGAGCAAGTCTGTTCCCCTTTCCTGGGTCCCTGGCCTTGTTCTTGCTGGGGAAGTCTGACTTCTTATACTTTTTTCCAACCTGCTTCTCCTTCCCAGAACTTCTCATTCAGGCAAATGCTGCTCGAGATGACAACAAAAGCAGGGTAAGGAAGTGTTAAGGCAGACAGCCTAGAGCAAAACATTATCTTCTTTAAAGAAAGAGAAAGAGGTGTGTATCCTGGAAAATAATGATGGGACATTCAGACTCCTGGAAACAGGGTAACTACAAAGCAACAAACAGGGACACGTTCAGTACAAGACATAGACCCCAAAATATACAGAGAACCATGCACTCTGCATTTGCCTTGGGCAGACTTTACTGATAAGACAGCTGACATTCAAGAAAATCTCTATCATATCACCAGCAGGTTACAAAATCAAGGAACAGACATCTCAGTAAATAAATCCCAGAATTATCATTTAAATTATTAAAATGTATAGTGTGTGTGGCAGTTTGATGTTGTTTATGAATTCCAAAAATAGATATTGGATTATGTTTGTAAACTGATCTTTTCCTCTGGGTATATTAGATTATATTTGATTCAGAGGTTTCACTTTTACTTGATTAAATAATGATTAAGGCTTTGATTGGGCCACATCAGTAGGATGTTGCATCCCTGCCCCTTTGTTGTGCAGGGACTCACAGAGAAATTACACCGCAGAGAAGGGATGTTGAAGTTTTGAGCTAGAGACCAAGAAGTAAGCACACTGAGGAGCAGAGAAGCTGAGCTCAGAGTTAAACAAGCCCTGGGAAGAGAGGAACCCAGGAAGCCTGAACTCTTGGCAGACATTGGCAGCCGTCTTGCTCCAACACATAGCAACAGAGTTTGGTGAGGGAAGTAATGTGTGCTTTATGACCTGGAAACTGTAAGCTTTGACCACAAATAAATATCCTTTATAAAAGCAACACTTCTGGTATTTTGCATCAGCACTCTTTTGGCTGACTAATACAGAGCGGAAGAAAAAAAGAGTACAAATCTGTAGCAGTTTGATATTATTAATGAATTCCAAAAAGAAATATTGGATTATTATTATTATTATTATCATTATTATTCTTGTTATTGTAAACTGGTATTTTCCTCTGGGCATAATTAAATTATAATTAGGGCTTTGATTGGGCCACATCAGTAGGACATTGAGACCCACGGGACTCATAGAGCAAACAACATGGCAGAAGA
>JAQZBX010092170.1:0-12303 GCA_029593785.1 Cabassous unicinctus
ATGGATGATAAAAATAACAATGATAGTAATGATAGTAATGGTGGATTAGGTTGGGGAAGAAGTGCACCAGAAGTGGTATGCTTTGGTTAGTAGTAATATTCTGATTATGCTCTTTATTCATTAGTTAAAAATATTTCACAACAATGCAAGATATTGGTGGTAGGATGAGGTATGAGAGCCCTGTATGATGTTATATATGTTTGTTGTGTAAGTTCACAACCATTAATATACACTTATTGTTTATGTATGTTTATGTATGAGTGATATACTTCAATAAATTTTTAAAAAAATTAAATTAAAAGGAAAAAAGGTGTTATGATGAGAACTAGATAGCCATATGCAAAAGAATGAACACTATTTCACAACTTATAAAAAATATTAACTCAAAATGTTTCAAAAACTTGAAAATTCTGGAAGAAAACAGGGAGCATGTCCATAAACTTGTGTCATACAATGGTTTTAAGACTTTACACAAAGCAAAAGCAACAAAACACAAATAAATATATAGGATACCATCAAACATAAAATTTTCTGTACATTGCAAGATTTCATCAAGAAAATAAAAAGGTATTCTACAGAAAGGGAGAAAATATTTGTATGCCATATATTTGGCAAGGTTTTAATATCCATAATATATAAAGAATGTCTGCAATTCAATAAGAAAAAGATTCATGACTCAATTGAAAATTGGGAAAAGGACTTGAGCTGAAATTTTTCTAAAGCAGAAAGACAAATTGGCAATAATAATATGAAAATATGCTCAATATTAACAGCCACCAGGGAAATGCAACTCAAAACCACAATTAGGTATCACACAAAATGCACTGAAGTGATTGCTATTTCATTTGACTGAAGATCCTGGCAGTATCCACTATCTACAAGTTCTCTAAATGGCATAGGCACCACTCAAGATACTCAAACAAAAGACATGTCCTTCTCCATATGATAGCATTCTTAATTTTTGGTTTAAATATCTCAAATATTTAAAGAAATATATGACAATGTAGAATTAATTTAAAGAAGAATGCATGCTTTTGGATTCATTATTTTTTTCTAGTGCTTTTTTGTTATCAATTTCATTTAGTTCTGCTCTCATCTTTGTTATTCCCTTCTTTCTACTTACTTTTGGATTAAATTGTTGTTCCCCCACTGTTTTCTTATTATCCTTTAACTCTTCTTTCACATTATTAAGTTGATTCATGATATTTGTTTGAACATCCTTGATTAGTTGTTCCATTAACTGTATCTCCTCCTCTTTTTTAGTTTGTTCATTAGACTGGGCAATGTCTCCATGATTCTTAGTATGACTATTAATATTTTGCTGATATCTAGGCATCTGTTTAGTTTGATGTGCTTATTCAAATAGTTAGCTTAACATTCTACTCTAGGGTATTATTTTAATTTGTCCTATGTTTAGGTTCCTCTTTGATACATGGTTCCATTTATTCTATATACTTGTAGTTGTCCATGTTTCCCTGACAAAAATATTAAGAACATAGAAAAAGAATGATATAAAAGAAAAAAATAATAATAAAATAAAAAAGGAAACAAAAAAGCCAGGAAATAATAAGAAAAAAGAGTGGAAAATAATAAAAAATACAAAGGACTAAGAATAAAAAAGGTGGGATAAACAAATGAAACAAAAATAAATAGAATAAAATAAAAGCCAGGAACAATGAAAAGGGAAAAGAAAAAAACAAAAGAGACCAAACAAGAAAAGGTGGATTGAAAGACAAGCAATGAATGAGGGAAAAATTAAAAGAAATAAAAAAAGAAAGAAAAGGAGAAAAGGAAAAGAGAAAAAAACAAAAGGCAAAAGCAATCAACAACCCAAGAAAACAGCCTTCCCTCTTAAGCCACTAGCAACTGTTTCAGACTACCAGTACTTATCAATCTATATATATATATAAAATAACAAATGAAAAATGTTTTTGTTTGGACTCTAAATCTTCTGAAAACCTCCTTGTTGCTCTAATGTGGTCTCTCTCTAAGCCAAACTCAGCATATAAACGCATTATCTTCTACCCTTGTGTGTGAGATGACTCTCTGGGATGAGCCTAACTGGCATTGAGGGATTATTACCAAATGACACTTGGTGATGCATCTGGAAAAAGACCCTGAACAAAAGAAGGAAATATTAAATACAAATGAGTTTTTAAGGTTAAGAGATTTCAAAGAGAGTCCAGAGGTTATTTTAGAAATTACACTTATGCACGTCTCAGGAGAATCTTACCGAATGCCACGCAAAATATTACATAAAGAAGGAATTCTTCTGAGGGTTATAAACACATATAGACAGTATAGGTAGCACAGGTAATCCCAGATATTTGGCACCTTGTCAGTGGGCCTTACTGTGGAATACATAAAACCTATCCCCCCAAATGTATCAGAATTAGACTCATTTATAATTTTCCTACATATGGCTCTTAAGCCCATTTTACTTGAATGTATAACAAGCACTATACCCAATAAATATATTCCCCAAAGACTTAAATCTTCTGGCTGCTCATATGCAGGTTGAGCCCTGAATCTCAGCAGAGTTGCAGCCAACACCTACTCTCCAGTTCATCAGACTCACCCAGGACAACTAACAAAATCATGATTATGGACAATGTCCATCCAAAGAAAACACTATCTACAACTGCAAGCAAGACAGTTCCATCCATCTGCCAGATGTAATCAAAGCCTCCTCTCAAGGGAAAGCAGAGTGGGCATCACCATCCCAAATGCCTCAAGATTGAGGAATGAAGAAACAAGGGGGAATGCAACTATGAACTAAAGCAGATTATTAATATTCTAGCAATGGAAAAACTTGCAACATTGATAAAAAGACAATGGTCACCAGAGGTTATGAAGGGAGGGAGCAGGAAGAATAGGTGTAACAAGGGGGATTTGGGGGACATTGAAATTGTTTTGCATGACATTGCAGTGATGGATACAGGCCATTATATGTTTTTTTTTAACCTATAAAATTGTGCAGTGCAAAGTGTAAACCATAATGTAAACTAGATCATATTTAGTATCAGTGCTTCAATATGAGTTAATCAATTCATTAAAAATGACCACACTAATGAAAGATGTTAATGGGGAAAAGTATGGGAGGGGTGTGGTTGGGGTACATGGGAATCCCATATATTTTTGATGTAGCATTTATGTAATCTAATACTTCTTTAAAAATAAAAAAATGCATTAATTTAAAAAATGTGTTATTGGTTATGGAAAATACAGGTATGTAAAATTCACTAGTATATATGTAGACAACACAAAATATACAAAAAACAAAATACTAGATAAGCTAGATAATTTTAGGAACATATACCAAGTATAAGTTAAATTTCCTTTAGGATATATTCTTAAGAATTTTTTAATCTGTAATTTCCTATTTAGGAATTCAAAACATCTGCTGAAAATTCTGCTTAGGTCAATATTAATCTCTCTATTCCCCAGACTATAGATGATCAGTTTTATGAACTGGGGCAGGATAGAGCAGAACATGGTGTGAGAAGTGTTAAGAGAAACTATTTGCAATGGTACTTAAGACAGCATTACCCCAGAAGTTAACAAACAAAATAAGAATTTTCAACTGTAGGGTACATAAGAGAAAGTTTTATTGCAGACTTTGTTATGAGCTTCCAAAGAAAACATCCTATGCTCCTTTGAAAATATATAAATGTATGAAATAAACAAAAAGGCAGAATACACTAAGGCAATGAAAGCACTCATAGCCTGGGCAAAAGGATCAACAAATCAAACATTTGATCATGATATCTGAAAAATTTGAAGTATAACTTAACAATATCAGTAGGTCATATGTGACTCTGTGAAGAGAAACCTTATCCTGGGCCCAGCATCATGGACAGACCTGAAATAAATAAATGATGAGGGACAAGTATCTAATAAAGTCAACATCTCTTAATTTTCATGGAAATGTGGAACTCAGAGGATACTGGTAGGAAAAATACATGCAAACATATACTATCTGAGGTTTCCTGTACTTTTGAAAACATAACCTAAATGAATTTACATGTCATCAATTCTCAATTTTGTGTGTGTGTGTGTGTGTTTTGTGACACCTTATGCTCTTAAAAATATTGAATACACAGTGGAACAAATATTAAGTGGCATATATGTATGTGTTATATTTATTGAACTTTACCATATTAGAAATTAAAAATAACAGAAGTATAAATACATATTTACTTTATTAAAACTAAAGAATCTTTTACACATTAATCCATTAATGTACATGGTGCAAAATCTAAAGCCTGGCTTGTTAGGAAAGAACTGGAATATCCTATCTGCCTCTTCCTTCATACTGTGAAGAAAATATGGCCTCACAAAGACATATTGCTAAAAATGAGAAAGAGTATTTGATTATCACTTTTAATCATTAATATTCTTTCATAATACTAATATTATTACAAACATTCAACAAGTGTTGATTTATAAAGAATTATTGCAGTTTATAAACTGCAACCATATTAACTTTCATATTATATAACATTTAATCACATTGAATTAAAATAACTGAATTTTTCACACCCATGCATGATTTTGTACCATCCTATATTGTTTATCTAGAAATTATTGGTTTACATAGAGATGGTGAAGTTCCAAATATGAAACATTTCTTATTCAATAAAAAATAAAACACATTTATTTATATAACTAACCTTTCTATAAGTCTATAATTATTGGGAAGCTTCTAAGTTTATGTGGGGGACACATTTTTTTAAAATTTTAATTTTACTGAATCCCAAATTTTATCATTTTCAACCAATTTCTTAACTTTGTGGCATCTATCATATAATAAACTTCTATTTCATTACTGATATTTGATATCATTCATTTTAATTCCTGATAAATCTAAGTAGAAGTTAATCAATCTGATAGATCTTTTCAAAGAGAAGAAACTTTTATTTCTATTACTTTAAAGTAATTAAAAATAATTACATTTGGAAGGATGGAAAGAGTGATGCAAGTTTGAACAGATATATAATAAAGCAACAAAGTAAAAATGACCAAAGCACAATTTGAGATAAAGTTACAGATATATATGTTCACTATCTAATTTTATCATCTTTAATATATTTTGACATTTTCTCTGAATGAAATTATACGATCTGCAAATTGAAATAAATTAACCCTTTTTAAATAAATATGGCATGTCCACTATAAATTTATAAGTGAGTCCTTGCTGATTTTCAATTAAACACTGAATTTCCCATAATTCCCCTTTAAAGAACTAAAACTAAGAATTCTACATAACAAAACTGATAGAATGTATTTAGCTTTTTCTTATAAACATGCAACATTTCATAACATTTTTCTTATTATTATCTTAATGTCAAATGAATATAAAAATGTTCCAATTAAAAAAGATTTTTAAAAACAAAAGCATATTTTTTTTATAAATGAATACATTATATAATGCCACAAATAAGAAAAAATGTACTATATTATATTTCCATGAAAAACGCAGTCATCTGCTTAATCTATCATTTGAGAATTTTCAATGTTTATGTACAATGCAATTAGAGAATAAGTATTTTAGCTATGTGTGTTAGATAAATTGAGAAAATAATATTATTTACTAAAGTATGTTATAAAAATATTTTTAGCCAGTAGATTTAAATACTAGAGGTATTCATCCTTCCATTTTAATCTTCTTACCCGAAGTTTTCCATGCATTATTTTAGTAATGTTTTAAATGTTGGAAAATATGCATTGAGTAAAGAAACACACACAAAAAACTGGAATAATAGGAATATTGTATCTTAAATATATATTTCATGAGCTCATAACATATACACATAACAATAACTTATAAACTCATGATAACTGGTCTGTATTAGTTATTTAAAAATACCAATTACATTGATTTGGAAATATAAAATTTAATTTGATGCTCATGTTGACCCAACAATCACAAATACATAAATCCAATAAACCTGAACTTTACCCTTGAGATATGTTTATCACATTTGTATGTCTGTCTAATCTCACTCTCTTTCTTTCTATATGTATATATATTTATTTATCTACCATATCTAAGAGTATGTGTGCATGTGTGTGTGTGTGCAGGTGTGTGTTATTATAGAGTTATAGTAATGGGTTTAATTTTTATGGCTGAATTGAAAAATATTACTAATGCATAATAAAGTTTAATAAGCAAAACAGTGGAAATATGCTTTAGATGTGGAATTCAAAATCAAATATGTCAAAACCCTGAAATGCTTGACAGAAATAGAAACAACTAGAAACAGACACATTGGTTGAAGACATAACTTTTCTTAGGGCAACTCCTCATCCCTATGTGAGCATGAGGTACTTACGCCAAATCCAAAGAGTGCCAGTCATTACCCCAAAGAAAATGTAAGGAAAAAAAAAAAGAAGAAGAAGAGCACTAAGTTGTTTTTTGTTGTTGTTGCTGTTTGTTTGTATTTTTGAGGGGTTATTTATCATATAAATGTATTTTCCTGAAAAATAAATATTAAATATAGCATTCCATTTTAGATCTTAAAGGAGAAATATTATGGGATCACTTCCATGGAGTCAGAGCTCCTGTCATAATTACATCCTTATTCATGACAGAAAATTTAGCAATGATTAGAACTGTCAAATCTTCACTATGAGAAAATACAACAAACAAAAAGAAATTCTCCAAACTCAAACATCATAGGATTCAAATTATACACTATGGAAGCATCACTTGATAGATCATCAGCCAAATAAGATCACACTAAAAACTTTTATTAGGCATCATAGTGAGGCAAGAATAATAAAATAAAATGTATGAGAGTTCTAAAAGAATCAAAAAAACAGCATGTAGCAGTAGATATTTTAACTGTGGAAGACAAAAACTTTTACATATAAAATGAAAACACTATAGAAAAGGTATAGAGAAGGCAATTTTTTGCAAAATTCAATAAGGAAATAGCAAACATATAAACTAGAAAGAACAAAAAGAAAATGAAATTTTTAAGTAATAATTGACAATAGCATGTAATTTTATTTGTATTCATGCATGTGTGTTTTTACACATGAAGAATTATTTTGAATCTTTATTTTGCTATGAGAAAAATAAATCTAATACTAAAAATAGCTAACAAACTATATATTTGTATATGTTCATATCTAAGCATTAAATAATCACTTAGTATGAAAGAAAAGATTGAAGAAAATTTTTAGAATATAGACATTAAGTAAAACTGTTTAAGACATGTAGGAATAAGTTTGTCCTGCTACTGAGATAGAAATGATATTGGGGATTATTATTTTTTTTAAATCCCAGGAAATATTCATCAGGAAAAAGTAAGTTTCACCTTTGATATAGGTTATGTCATGCTGTCATATAAAGTAAAAGCACATGCTCAAAAATATCAAGGCATAAGCTCAGAATCATAACATTCAATATCAAATTTTGGAAAGAAACCAAAATGATGAAGATACAGAACAGTATCAGATTTTATCAACCCCTATGTATTGGTAAACAATAGATATACTTATTCAAATATATGGAGAAGACTATCATCAATAATAATTCTACATAAAATTGAAATTGAAATATAAATTAAGATACTACAGAAAATGTCATATTAATGAATATGAATGTCTAGAAATGTAACCTCCAACCATTCTAAGAGAGAAACTTGAATACAAAATTAACAGTGATGTGTTTTACAAGAAAACATCAGTGAAGATAATATGAGTAGATTCAAATCACTTTAAAAAGCTGCAAATGGACTACTAAATTTTTCAAATAATCAAAATATAAGAATATTAGGCATTAGAGGAATATTATCACATATGAAACTTTTAATGGGATTTTTACTTTTAGGCAATGTAAATTCATGATATGTATGCACGACTTTCATATCAAATGAATAAAAAGCAGTTAGCCATATGGGCCCTGCCTGTCATTTTACCAGGTGTAGAATGAAAGATAAAATAAATGATCACAGGCTCCCTAAATGTGAATTTTTCTTGATACAGATTCTAATATAAAGAGGCAATTCATTTCTGAGATAATAAATAAATATATAATTTATATTTAATATAATAAATATAATTTAATATAAATAAATATAATTTATGTTTAATATAATAAATATGTTTATTAATAAATAAATATATAATTTATGAATTAAAATGCTGGCTCAGCCTATAAGAATGAGATAATAAAACTCTTTCCATATTGAGGAGCTATGTTATTATATCTCATTTTGAGTAAAAGTATGCCACATACATTAGACAATCTCTGGTATACTGAAGGAAATATCTAATATCATCTAATGCTACATCTCACTCCACTCTACTGATTCTTTGTACTTCATCATGCAGACAGAATGAATGTATCAAGCATGGCATGCATTTTTCCACTTAAAGCTCAAGCAGAGAATAAAAGCTTCCTAAAATACCCTGTGTTGAAGGGCATGGTTTTACAGTTACATTTTCAAGGAGGGAAGCAACTCTTCTCATTTTCCAACTTTAGCACAGCTCTAAGTGCCATACCCTTATCTTCTCTTCTGTCCTCAGTGGTGTATCAGTTCTCTTCACTTTATTACACAGCCAAGACACTTGTATGAGAGTGAATGTAAACACACATTTTAAATAATACGTTTCTCTAAATTAAAAGACACATTATTATCTTACAGAGTGACATTATTCAGCAACTTGAAGTTCTCTCAAGGCATAGGCATCTATTAAGGTGTTGATTAAAAGGCGTGGTCATCTCAACTTCATGCCATTCTTTGTTTTCTATATCTTTATTGTGTCCTTAATTCTGTGATTGTGCATCTACTTTAATCACCTTTTAAATTGGTGCAGACATTATAGAAAGGTGAATACAAAGAGAACAATTTTCATTGAATTCCTTAATTCAAAACACTCAATATCCTTTTCCAGGGTGGTAGTATCATGTAATTTGATGTTCTCTTCAATTTGTGGTCACTTATTATGGTACAATCCATATGCTTCTCCATATATTACTATTTTCCTTAACTGAAAATTATCCTAAATATTTTCCAAAATATTTTAATGATGTTTAAAAAGTTTTCTGGAGAAGCATGGGAAAAATACAATTAATGTAAACTATGGACTCTGGTTAACATCAATACTGTAATATTCTTGCATCAATGCCAAAGATGTATTTTCTTAATAATAGTGTGGCATGGAAAAAATATACTAAATGGATGCTACAGACCATAGTTATTGGTAATAGTCTGATGATATTACCTCAAAATCTGAAACAAGTGTTCCACAACAATATAGTGTGTTGATGGCGGTGTGTTTTATGGGAATTCCACACATGTGCAAGATTGTTTTGTAAGTTCACAGCTTCTCTAATAAAAAAACATTTTTAAAAAATGAAAAGAAATATATGAGTTACACTCTTGGAGTATTGAGCATGAATAACTATGACAGAGAGATATACAGATCATTAAAACATAAGTAAACAATTCAAAATATATAAACAACAAAACAATAGAATTACAAGAAGAGAATGAAACTGAAGAAAACAGATCATGTACAAATTGAACTTCTTTTAATTTTGTGTTTAAGAATTTGTAATCAAAAAATCCCTGCGACAGATCTCAAAACATCTGTTGAACATTCTGCCTAGAGCACTGTTAATCTCCCTGAACCACACAATATAAATTTTGGAGTTCGTGAATGGAGACATCGATGAGAAGAACATGGTTGTAGGAAGATTTTTAAGAGATGCTTTATCTGCAATCATATCTAAGAGAACACTTGAAACAGACATTATAAACAAAATGAGAATTGCCACCTGTGGTGAATAAGTGCATAAGTTTTTGTACAAGCTTCTGTAGAATGTATCCTAAGTACCACTGAAAATATATTTAGATATAATATAACCCTAAAGCAAGAACATATTAAATATTCAAGCATTTATTGCTAGGACCACAGACTCAGAATACCATATATCAGAAGATATGATCCTTAAAATTTGAAGAATATCTCATAAAAATTGATAGATCACACTTGACAGTATGAATGGTGGCCTGAACATGGTATCAGTCTGGATAGCAGAATTGATGAGCACAATGGTCCGTAAACCACAAGCTGCCTGCATGTACAGACAAGGGGTTATCGTGAGCCCATTTTGCAAAAGTTGGCAGATGGCAATATAATTGTCATAAGATGTCACCACAAGTTATGCGCACCTAAACAATATGTAGAGGAAAATCTGACTGGCACATGCTGGGAGAAAAATTAGTTTATTCTTTGACAGAAAATTCTCAATCGGATTGGGAATAGTAACTGAAAATCAGCAAAGACCTATGAGGCATAAATTTCTTATAAAGGAGCACATTGGAGAGTGTAGCTCTGGATCAGTTACACTGACAAAAACTCTTAGAAGTTTTTTAGGAACTTCTCTCAGTTAAATCACTAGAAATAATCATCAGAGAACTTGAGAGATCAAGTGGTGAGGTTTTCCATGTCTGCTGACACACTGCAGTTAAGGTAAAAAGTGATAAGAATGATGATAGCTGCCAAATTAGTTAAATGATAAGTATATAAATCAAAATAAATTAAGATTTTAAGAAAATATGCAGCCATCTTTAGATTTATTAAACAATTTTTAATGACTTTCAAATGGCTATAGAGTAAATTTCATATGATGACACATGCAACTCTATTAAAAAGAATTTTAAATAAAGAATTATAAAAAATTCAAATTTCCCTTCAAAAATATAACATTTTAAATTATTTTCCTTCTTATATTATATGTAAAGGTATAATATATAAAATTAATAAATATTTTATTGGAAAATCCATCATTAATTGTTCACTAAAACATGTGGCAATATTTTAAATGTATTAGACATAGCCATTGATTAACAAGACACAAAACAGATAAATAATGAATATATCATTGCAACTATATTTGTCTTGATCTCACCCTAATATTAATTATAATGTGAGATGTGAAAGAATTAACAACTAAAGAAAAAATTAAAATGTATATACACACAAAAAGAAGCACACACAGATATGTAGCATAGATATAGCAGGCCTTGTGAGAAATTTAAAAGTTTCTTTGAAAGCAAACCAGTATTATCATAATTTTGTAGATATCTTCAGTAACAAATTAGGAAGCAATTTTATAGACATGAAAGAAGAGGAAGAGAAGGAAGAGAGAGAAAAAGATATGAAAACACACACAAAGGAAACTTATTTGTGAATTTGACTGCATTACAAAGAAGAATTTCTTTGTCTAAAACCAAAACAAAGACATTGAATTTGATATCATAAACCACTAAATATTAACCATTAAGGGCTGGAAAGCAATTCTGAAATGGAGTAAGCACACATATCTTATTTTAAATATAGAAGCATATTCTGAACATTTGGTATTGACTGAAAATAAAATGTATAACCACATGGTACTGCCACAAAATCAGTAGGATGGAAAATAATATATCTGGGTGCACCAATTGCTACTGAGGTTGTGGAGCCATGGATATGTGGATGTATTGTTTGTTTGTGTGCATAATTTGGTACACTTTCTTTGCAAAACCGTTTGTTATTGTATTAGTCAACTAAGATTTCTTTAGTTTGCAGTAAGGAATAACCTTTTAGTCAATGCTGGGAATCACAATAATTGTTTTCTACTTATGACACACATCCATTTTGTGTTGTCTATAGCTTTGCTATGTATGATGCACATTCAAAGAGCAGGTTATTGAAGAATCCTATATATGGGTTGTTAGTGGTTCTCTTGGTGGATTTGAAACATCTTATAAAGAAGTACATATGTTAGCTCTTAAATGCACACACATTACTTTTGCTCACATTTTATTGGTCAAAGAAGGTTAAGTGACTCAGTCTGCTATTAATGAATGGTGACTCTATTTACATATCTTATAAAAGGTACTACAGAAAGGAACACCTCAAAAGGGATATGGGATATTTTGAATTGTAGTGCAAAGAAAAATTTATTTATTAAAGTGTTGATGCCCATGCTTGTCCCTGCATCAGCTGCCAGGATTATAACTACCTGTAAGATGGAAGAAAAAGATATGAAAAGAGAGAGAAACACAGTAAACCTTTAGTATCCTGGATTATTTATATAAATTGAAAGTAGATTTTATAATTGTTCAGTGAAATATAAATGTGATTTGGAAAATAATTATTCTTCCTTTCAAATTAACAGTTTAAAGACAGAATGCTCTACTGAATATTTATTGAGTTTAGAATGTTAAAGCTTTTTTCAACAAAAGGTTGATTGTTGAAACTGATTGAACATCTATTAATATTTACTCACTTCCTTGA
>JAQZBX010092171.1:0-12303 GCA_029593785.1 Cabassous unicinctus
CCTTGGGATGGTTATTGGTCACATCAATTTACATGTAGCTATTAATAATTAGTTAAAAGTTGGGCTTGTTTCTCCTTACTTCCATCTATGGCAGATTACTTTCTCCTTCTACTATTCTTTTAACAATAAAAGCAATCATGTGAATTGTTTCCTAGGAAGGATTTGTCCAGTTTAAAATCTGATTCTCTTAGGTTTAAAAAAAAAAATGATTAGCTCTCTGATATGTTTAGATACTCTGATCTTGTACCTTCAACTGTTTTGTTTTGGTTTTAGTGTGGGAATAATGGATGTATCAGTTTCTTAGTGTTGCTGCGCAAATTACCACAAACTTAGTGTATTAGAGCAACATAAATTTATTATCTTACAGTGATGGAGGTTAGAAATATAAAATGAGTCTTGTGGAACTAAAATCCTGGTGTTGGTAGAGCTGCATTCCTTTTGAAGGCATTGTGGGGGAATCTGTGTCTTTGCCTTTTCCAGCCTCTAGAGGCCACCTGAATTCCTTGGCTCAAGGTCCCCTCATCCATCTTCAGTGGCTATCACTACACCTTCTGTTTCTACTGCTACATTTCCTATTCTCTGACTATGACCCTTCTACTTACCTCTTATAAGGACCCTTGGATTTAAATTGGGCCCATCCAGATAATAGAGGACAATCTTCCCAGGTCAAGATCCTTAACTTTACACAAGTCCCTTTGCCATGTAAGGTAATATAATCAGAAGTTTCAGGGCTCAGGATGTGGAAATATTTGGGGGACCATTATTCAGCCTTCCTCAATGGTCCACTGTAATTTCCTGTTTCCAAAAGGAGAGTGGAGATCCAGACATCATTAACAACAGTTTCATTTCTATCACAAAGAAAAATCTTTTTTTAGGTAATACAATAAAACAAATGCTTCATCATGGTTTCCAGTTAGGTTTTTTCTTTTCCATAGTAAAGTTAGGAAGGTGTGGTGGTTTGAAGCCAGAAAAACATGTTTTAAATTTAATCCATTCCTGTGGGTATGAACCCATTGTAAATAAGAACTTTTGGTGAAGTTACTTCAGGTAAGGCGTGGCCCACCTCAATCAGGATGGGTCTTAATCCCATTACTGGATTCCTTTATAATAGGGATGAAATTCAGACAGACAGAGAGAAAGCCATGAGACACAAGACGCTGTAATTTAATGGAAGCTGGAAGAGAACGGAGAGGTTAGGAGAGCTTGCCATGTTCACTGCCATGTGACAGAAGAGCCAAAGACCAATGATTGCTGGCAGCCAGTCCCAGAACACCAGTCTTCAGGAAGAAAGCATCACCTTGATGACGCCTTGATTTGGACTTTTCTTAATCTCAAAACCATGAGCTAATAAATTTCCATTGTTTAAGTCAACCCATTGCATAATATTTGCTTGAGCAGCCAAAGAAACCAAAACCAAAACAGAAAGGAATATGATTTAGTAGAAAGAGCACAGGCCTGAGAACCAGAGAGATTGGAGCTCTCAGGCCTGGCTACATTGGTATCATTACTGATCTTCTTTGATACTTGTTGGCTCAAATGGGGGTTATTATCTTTCACAGAATTGTTTTGATGATCCCATTCAATGCCATAGGTAAAGATCTGATTACTAATAACTAGTAGGAACTAAACAAGAAAACGTTCATTAACTTTCATTTACTTCTCCTTTCCTTAATGCATGAAAATAGAAGAAAGAGAACAGAAAATTAGAACAGCAAACATACAATGGCAACACTGACCAAGTTGAGAGCTTCCTTTTGGAATACTTATCTACAATTGCTTGTGGACTTTGGGGTGTCTTTTATTGTAGGGTTCACAGATTTATAAGCCATCTAATTCTCATCCTGTTGTTTGCCTACTCTCCTGAGATCTCTGGCAACGCAGTTCAGACCCAATATCCCTACAGAGAAGAACTAAGTTCTTGTACCTCATTCTTCTGGCCTTTACTTATGTCTATGGTAAATAGCCCAAGAAAAAATACCCCATATAAAATCTTGTGCCAATGTCATCAGAGTAACTTGGTCATGACTGACAGAGTAATATCAACTCCATAAACAAATCTTCCCTTTGTGGGTAGTTTTTCCCCTAATGAGTGCCTACTCAGCACAGTTAGTCATTTCAGTACCCTATATTTTAGAACTATTCATATATGGTTTATAAATAGCTGGCATAGAAGAGTGGTTTTGGAATAATAATGCCCTCTATTTTAGTATATAACACAAAGTACCCTGTTATTGCTTGGAAAATAAATAATAATATACCTCATATAAAATGCTCATCTAGTCCATTATTATTAGTTCATCCTATGGGATAGGATTGAGACAATATGACACCTAAGTAAAAGCATGAGTGGTAATTTTACTTTAAGGTGTTCCATACTTAAAACCTTTATAAAAGAGAACATTTTCTATAGCTGGTTTACAACATCTCTTGCAAGTCTTTGCTATGACCATTTTTACATTTCCAGTAATAAAAACTACATGAAAATATTGTGTAGCATCAATTTCTGAGCACAATTGAAATTGGCATGTTGCTTTTACTTTCCTTTTTCTCCTAAACAAAGTCCATACACAGGAGCACAGCACTTCCAGCCATTCATTTATTGTGATGGGCAGGCTGCAAAACATAGATATAGCAATCTACTTGGCTGATGCCTGCTACACATCGGGAATCAGGGAATAGGTCTCAGCAGGATGAGAGCTGTGCACCCACGCACTGCAGAACTCTGTGATTACAGCAGGTAGGTGGCTTGGGTATCAGAGAACTTCAGAGAGGTGGGAGTCCAGCATAATGTGATGTGTGATTTATTGGAGTTTGTGGGGACATACACTGTAATTGTAGGCTTGGTGTAATGTCTGATTGTTGTGTCTTTCATACCCTCTGGAGTCCAGCCCCCCATGTAAGTGATAACCCACTGAAGCTTTTGTTGTGAGTGCATTTGAAGCATATGAAATGAATAGCAACTGATTAATTGAAGCAGGTTACATTTTTGGAAAACAAATCAAAGTGATTTGCATGAATCACAATTTGTTACATAATACATTTTGAGGGCGCAAATTACCTTTTTAAAACCTAAGACACATATATACACAGTGGAACAAACAGAAATATAATAAACTGAGCTATAACTACATAATTCACAGTGAATACTGGATGCCAAAACTGATGTGAAACAAATGATTTTCCAATAAACTACTCAGGCAGAGCCATATCTGTTCTAAAACTTCAATTGAATGTTATTTATGACACCAATAATTCTTCATGATTGTTAGCCATGGGATGATGGAACAATTTGTTTTGCATATTAGTTTGGGGGGCTTGTATATTCCCAAGTTGGGAACCATTTGTAGTCGTGTCCCAGAAGACATGGTAAATAAACAATAAGTTTGAGAGAAGTATTTACATGGAGAAAACTTTCAGGTCTGAATCTTTTTGCCTTTTCTGGTTTGGAATAAAAAGTTAATTAGTAAAAATAAAGTTGTCAGCATTAAAGGAAATAGCATCATCATTATAATGTCTTTTCTGATTTTAATATATACATTAGTTTTTAAGAATAATTTTTCTTTATTCTTTATATATTTTTATTGTTAAAACTAGAATATACAAATACTAAAACAAACAAAGAAACCTGAATTTGACCATTTAGTGAAACCACTTTTAATATTTTGATATTTTTCCTTTTAGATTTGGCCTTAAGCATATAGTACATGCATACATGCATACATATATATGCAATATTCTTAGGAGGCAAATACATAAAATACATAAAGTCATATTACATAATAAGATTGTACCATATAAGTTGCTTTAGAATCTGCCTTTTACATAACAAGACAAAGCAAATATTTTTCTATATCAATAAATGTATATAATTGGGCAAGATCATGAGACAATAACCTTGTCCTCTCATTCTTTACAGTGCTAGCTCTGAAATATGTGTAAGAGTTTTATTTAAGGTATTTTGAGGCTTAGATGATAAGTATGCATGTATTTACATTTATATTTTCTTCATGCATTGATTCTTTTGTTATGAAATAAGCATCATCACTAGTAATTAAAAAAAAAATGTATATAACACCATAATTTATTTAACCAAATACCTAGCATCATAATTTGTTTTCACAATAGTAAACAAATATTAAAAAAATCTTTATGCATAAATCTATGCATACTTGTTTGATGATATTGTTGAGATAAATTCCTAGAAGTGGAATTATTGAATTCAAGTGTATACAGATTTTGAAGGCTTTGCTGCACAATGCAAAATCTTCTCCAGTAAGCTTGTCTCATAAACCAAACCCAATTTACCTGTCTCAAGACCCCTAACTATAAATGGAAATATGCTTCTGTAATGTGTTGTGTCCTTTCTTTCTTTTTCCTTCCTTCCTTCCTGCCTTTTTTCTTCTCTTCTTTTAGGCAGATGAAGAAAAAAACCCTCCTTTATTTTTCTTGTATATAAGGTTCTGTAGCCATTTGGCAGTTTGATGTAATTATGAATTCCAAAAATAGATATTGGATCATGCTTGTAAACTGGTCTGTTAATCCGGGCGGGCATGATTAGGTTATGATTAGGGTTTTAACTGGGCCACATCAGTAGGGCGTTGAGCCCCGCCCCTTGGTGGGTGTGGTCTCAAGTATAAAAGGCAAGGCAAAGGACAGAGGAGCAGTTTTTGATGTTGGAGTTCTGGTGAGGAAGGAGAGAAGGCCCCTGGATAGAGACGAGCCATTCGCCTGAGGGTTCACAGCTGGCCTTGTGGAGAGAAGCTAAGCCTAGAGAGCCTCATAGTCTACAGCTGACCTTGTGGAGGAAACAGGAGCTAAGCCCAGAGAGAAATGCAGCCGTGGGAAGAGAGGAACCCAAGAAGCCTGAACCCTGGCAAACATCGGCAGCTGTCTTGCTCCAACACGTAGCAACAGACTTTGGTGAGGGAAGAAACTTATGCTTTATGGCCCAGTAACTGTAAGCTTCTACCCCAAATAAATACCCTTTATAAAAGCCAACTGATTTCTGGTATTTTGCATCAGCAACCCTTTGACTGACTAATATAGGTTCCCTCACTTAACAGAAACTTACTTAATTGCATGATGAATTTAGATAATTTCTAACGCAGGCCTTACTCCACTCACCTTTAGAATCTTAGTGTTCCATGTTGTCATTTCTGTGCCTGTCATCTTGTTCCTGTTAAGGGGTCCATTGAGGACATTTTCCTAGGGTCAATCAGTGTATTGCCATTAAACATTATTTCATTTATTTTACAAGGAAATGGATACCCTGTAAAATTCCCAACCCCAGGTTTTGATTACTAAATGTCTATGGTGACCACCAATATAAGCTGAAACATGGGCTTTCTCTCCGTCTCGACTGACTAATTCTTGCCAGCAAGAGTTTGGCAACCAGGCGAATTCCATTAGGTACAACAGATACTGGCTTGAGCCTTCATCAAAGCTTTAGTCCCTAATTTATTTTATTTTTTTACTTGTCTTTTATCTGCTCTTCACAAGGATATACTAATTTTTTAAAAAAAATATGGAATTAAGAGATTTTATTTGAAAGGAAACCAAAATACTTAGAAAAAATAGAAAAGGATGAAAATAATTTTCTTAAATGGAAAATTGGAAGTTAGACTAATAAATTTGAAAGTCTCAGAGATTTCTTCCTGCAAAGTGTCTACACTATATAAATTAGAAGCTCACACTGATGAGTTCCTTTTTTTTCTTGTTTGTTTTCATGATAGCACAATAATCTAAGATAACCACAATAGCATTATGACTGTTTTGTTTTTAGCCTTGATGATTTATAGTGAAATGATAATTTTCTCTTATATGTGTGATTTAAAATGCTTTTATGCATGCCGTTCTAACATATGGTCATATTGATTGGTTATATTTTTCTAGCCAAATGTGTAGACACATTAGGAAAATAAGTTTCATTTAACTAGAGTGGCCCAAGGCAAAACTGTGAAGTAAGAGCTATTGATCTTTGGTAGGTATCATCCTAACTCCAATCTCCTCATTTATTCATTTGTCCATTTATCATTTAAAAATTGTTGAACATACAAAATATTCCAGTCAGTGTAATAGGTATAAAAAAGTAAGGTCATTTTCTCAATTAGTCAGGATAAATGAGGGAAAACTGACATAGGTTAAAGAGTCTTCCAAGGAGGAGGGAACAATTTGCTCAAAGGTCGAATGTGAGAGACCTGACACTTTTGCACACTTGCAAGGATTCAGTTGCAGTTCTTTTAACCCCTTCATTGAACCTATTAACTCTCTGTGGTCCAGGCTATGGCTATCCCAGGACCCCCAATCCATGTGGGTTCCCCTTAAATAGTGGATAAGGATCAGAACCTTTCAGTTTTTCTTTTTCCCTTCACAAAAATTTTCTCCATTGTACCTGTTCACCAGAAAGACAGTAACAACTTGGTGTGAATGTTTGCTATTGACTTATAGGATACTTCACTTACGTTATCTTTCCTGGGGATAACCATAGACCGAAAGAGGGGCAGTGACTAGTGCAACAAGCTTCTAATGGTGGAATTTCAGGAAACAGCAGCAAGCTTGCCCTGGAGATATGTTGAGACCTTTCAAATTGCTCCTCGCAGGCAGCCATTTACTCTGGCCACAAATAAGGTTAACCCTGTATTTAAAGGACAGTCTGCTTAACAGAAAACTTTACTGAAAAAAAAAAAAGTATATACAATTTGGAGTATTACCTGGATTTGTTGTAGTATCATTCACAAGTCTCAATGCCTTCCTCTGTCTGATTGCTAGGTATCCAACACTGACTTTGGTGGTTATCTAGACAGTACATATCCTAAGATGCACTTATGACAGTTCAAGTCAGTAGGGTAATGGCTAGAATGGTTTAATGCTGTGGTTCCTGTCTCATGAAAACATCATGGCCTGGTTGGCATGTGTCTTCTGCTACCACACCTATGAGTCCAGATGCCTCCACTTGTAGGTCATAGGGTCTGGCACTCATTGATCTCCTGGTTTGGCTTAGGCCGGTTTTGTACATTGTAGGGATTAAACCTGTTGGTGCCAGTTCCATCTCTTTCCATTAGAATCTCATTAATAAAACTCCAGATGCCCATTATTCATCACATCATAACATACTGGATGGCAGTTAAATCACCTAAAGTTTTCACATTTGACAACTTCCTCATCCGTGTTAATTGGCTAACTCTGAGTTTTCCATCAATCATGGCGTCTCAGGTTTTGGCTCTTCTGAAAGAATCCATTTGTGAGACATATTATACACTAGATGTACACAGGCAAAATTAAGTGTAGGGTCCAATTTCAACTATGACTCATGTCTGCTCTGACTGACGCAGAGGGCAAAACGTGGCCCTTCAACTGTTTCTTCCCCGAAAGAGGAAAGTAAAGCTAACGACGTTACCTATACTGCAGATCACCTTACTCAAAATGCCGCTGATTCATAGTGTCATGAGAAAAGATTTATGTTCCAGGAGACTTTCAAAGAAAGTTTACTGTAGGGTGCAGTGGAAGGCAAAGGCATGAAAAGTTCTAAGAGTTTGGAGAACTGAGTTCTGTTGTGGTACTTGAAGTAGCACCATGATTTTGTTCCTTGGGTTTCACATCTGCAAGGCCAATCAGTTATAACTGATGTTGTCTTTGGACCACTGCAGCTCTTTAATGCTATCAGAGAATGTTGATGAAAATTCTTGAGGTACTATGTTTATTTCTCTGCCTTGCTACAGATATTTCCCCTATTTCCATCCACCTACACTCTCCCTTTTAAAGAAACGCATTGCTCCTTTATTCAAAACAACCGATTTCTTACTGTAACTTTAATCTTAAATTCATGCTCTGTTTCTCTTTTCATTGTTACATAATTTTAAAAAAAGTAGTAGGGACTTGAAAGAAGTAAGGACATTGGTGGTGTGCAGTTTGCTTTTTTCCTACTGTTATCATCAGGAATAGTTCCAATTTAGATACAGCATATTCCACTAAAAGAGAAACTCAGTAGAGGACATACTCAGGCCTGTCGCCTTCGTGCACAGAGCAGGGTGAGCCATCTTAGCGCTTTGGGATTGGGCTGTAACCTTAGCAATGTCTGCTTACTGGGCTGTATCAGTAGCCATCCTACTGGTTAGTGTATCTTCAAGGTCAAGTAAATAAGCGATTCCTACAGCCCCAAATTTCTCCTTATGCCAACATGCCGCCAGGATACTAAGTAGGTCACAATAGGACCCAGATAATAATTCATTTCAGGTTTCCAGGTTGCTAAGAGCCCCAGCGGTTTTCCTGTGTATGGCCTACATTCTCTTCAATCTTGCTTGGCAATTTTCCTTCTGAGGTCTTGCTCCTAGATCTGCATATATTTACATGTTTTAGCCTGTAAGCTTTTTAGCTACAAATTATATAAAATAGAGGTCAGCCCTCTGCCAATATAATTTTCCTTTTTTTCCTCATTTGCTTACTCTAAAAAAATAAACAAAAACATGAATAGGAAGAATAAAAAGAATGAAGACATTTTACAGAAATCTTTAACTATAACAGTTGAGACAACCATTGTTTTAATATGATTCTCCATATAGCAGCATTCTATCTCCAACTTCTAAGGTACACTGCCTCAGGCTGGTGTTATCCTTACTGTACATAGAGGGAAAAGAGAGCTACGCAAAGGTTAAATGATATATGCTTTTTCCCAGTGAGACTGGATCTCAAGGCAATATATAGACTTGGAAAAATTTTTTGGACACTTTTAATGAAATCACTGATTGTATGATCTGGATTGCTGATGCTGTTTTCAGCTTGGTTTTGCTGGTAGAGTTATGGCTTATGGAAATTAGTTGATGGGGTCTTTCTGCTTTCAAGGCCATTGTGTTTTTTTTTACCTCAAATCGTGTTTCTAGGGTGATTTTTTTCCCTTCTGAGCTTGTGTTGAGTTTCATATTTTCATCTACCTATTCTAATTTTGCGTTACACTGTTTAAATCACCTTTGAGGAATTTTAGTTTCCTTCAAGAGTAAGTAAGTACTATGAGATATCCCTCAAAATTTCCAGATACTTTCAGTTGTGTTTCATTTTTAAAGCATGCTGCCAAAACACTGTGCATGGGTTGGAAATGGAGAAGAGCTACTACTAATTTATAAATTAAGTAAAATTTTGTCTGTTACACTTTACTGTTAGTCCATATGGCACATTGTGTGAATCAGAGGAATCTTTTCTCAAAACATTTTATTGCTATCTGCCAGAAAAATAGTCCTTGTAAATAAAGAAATCTATGGTGACTGTGAATCTTTCCTCTTGGAGCTGGGCAGTGTACAACTTGAACTGTTCTATGCAGTAGTCCAGAAAACTCTTTAATATTACCTAAATCTTGTTACTCTAATCATAGCTGTACAGTTTTACCAAAGGAATACCATCTTCATAGATTGACTCTGGCTGCTGACACTTGGAACTCAACTTGAAGTTCTATAGGAGATAGTGCTTCCCCAATGATCAAAATCATTTTTAGCTGGGGTAAGAAAAATGGCTCTTTCTCTTAGGATTGTAATGTAAAGGACCTTTATCCACTGAAAACAGCAGAAGTGGGAGACCAATCTTTTCTGAAGAGATTGCCTGCAGAAAAAACAAAACCCCAATGTTAAACAGAGGAGCCTGTAACATAAATCATGCACCATAGTGCATGATTATTAGGCACATTATAATCTGTGTATGTGCAGTATTTAAACACACCTGGAGATTAATAAATCAACCTTGTGTAACGTCATAGGGATATCAGAAATATGGTTCTCTGTGAACTGCTAAAATCTGCGGAGTAGGAACATTAGCATATTTCCAAGGCTTGATTCACTTGCTACTTCCGAAATCTAAACAGTGGATCATAAGTTTACCTGGATTAATGGTTTAACATAATCATAAGTTTACCTGGATTAATGGTTTAACATCATTCCATTAAGTCTCAAAAGCCTATAATGGGAATCAAGGCTTATCATTTAGATACAGTGCCCTTCTAGTTATATCATATTAAATGTTTGTACTTTTGGTAGGGCTTTCTGGTCGATGTATAAAACTGGCACTCCAATGCCGAGACCAGAGGATTAAACCTAAAGCTTTAGCAAGGGATACAAAACATGAACTTATTGTATAGCCTTCACTGATGAAGTGGACAGGTGAGGAGCCTGGACCCTCTCCTGAGCAAGGGTCTTCAGAATTGGGCCTATGGCCATGGGAAAAGGAGCAAAGAGGAACTCATGTTTGTTTCCTGAGTGAAAGTATCCACAGGGATAGACGGAGAGCTCTAGAACTGGATCTGAAGAGAAGAGTCTTCCATGGAGAAGAGACAAGAAGAAGAGGGTGAGTTCCAGAGGCAGGACCTAGAGGAATGTCTGAAAAACAAAACAGTATATGGGCAGAGTGTGTTCAACTTTTGGATACTTATCTCTTCAGCTCTGTCTCTTGCAACTCCCACATTCACTATATTCCAGCTATACCAAATATTACTTTTCCCCTTGCCTTTAAACTTCTTCCCATCACCTTCCA
This sequence comes from Cabassous unicinctus, assembly GCA_029593785.1. Lineage (NCBI taxonomy): Eukaryota > Metazoa > Chordata > Mammalia > Cingulata > Chlamyphoridae > Cabassous > Cabassous unicinctus. The sequence goes on from JAQZBX010092171.1 coordinate 10,510, forward strand.
CCTTTCGAATATATTCTTTAAGAACCAAACCAATCCTCTCTTACTTATACAAACTTTGATGGTAGAATGTATCCTAAGGCATGATGATTGTTTGCAGTCTATCTCCTCTTATAGACTGTTAGCTTGCTGAGAGGAGGACAACATCTTCTTTAATTGGGGTATAGCTCTGTAATGGAACCTAAGGTGCTATCAACAGATGTTTATAGAATACATAAATAAAAAATTTCATTAATGAGATCTATATTCTGCCCTTATGTATAAAACATAGTCCCAAGTATATTATCAAATCAACAAGTATCTATGGGCACTTTCCACATGCCAATGACTTATACTTGTAGGTATTTTTGGGGATACAATGGCTTATGTATAAGACACAGTCTTTATCATTAATGAATTTACAGCTTAATTGGGGTAACAAGATATATCAGTAAGAAACATGCAAGGTACTGTGTTACATATCCTGAATTGTTTGTGACATAGTCACAGACTGAGCAGAAGTGAGTAATAACCTCAAATGAGGGACACATGGTGTGAAATAATGCCTTCCAGGAACTTTCTTACTATTAAATCTTTCTCATGGGAGTAGACAAAGACATGAAAGACCATAAGCATTGTGGCAGTTAATCTTATGGTTCAACTCAACTAGATTATGGTGTCCAGTTGTCTGGTCAAGAAAGCACTGACCTGGTTGTGACTGGGAGGGTATTTCATAGATGGATTTAAATCATTAGTCAGTTGATTGCTTCTACTGCTGATCACATCTACAACCAACAAAGGAGATTGCTTTCAGCCATGAGAAAAGTTTCATCCATGCAGTTGAAGGCCTTAAAGGGAGAGCTGATGATTTTGGCAGTCAGACAGAAGAATTTCTATCTCTACTGCAGAGGCATCTTCTCTTGGGTAATGCAGTATCACCATCACCAAGTTTCCACCTTGTAGCCTGCCCTACAGAAGTCAGACTTGTCAGTCCCCACGGTCCTGTGAGCCAGTTCCTATAATAAATCTGATATTTACATAGGGGACCCCTGATTTAATACAGTCATGAAAGAAGAACTTCATATCAACTCTGGAATGAGAATTTGTTACTTTAACAGGGTGACAGTTAAAGTCTCCTACAACCTTGAGGTTTCTCATAGCTATGAGGCATTAACCACATTGGGATGGAAAGTGAGTGTTGCTCCAGGAATAAGAATTTTATTATATCCTCATGTGAAAATATTTTTCACGCATCAGGATCCTGGGTCTCCTAGAGGGCAAGCTGATTTCTGATTTCCTCTTCTTTCATTTTGTTTGAGAATAAAGAAGCAGTTTTTCAAACATAATTTTTTTTTTTTTTTTGGTTAATGCTCAAAGTAGTCTTGGGACTAATTTCACTCTTCCTCTCCTCAAATCAGCTGGCATAAATATTCCACCATGGGAGGTGGATGTGGTTCAAGTGTTTGGGCTCGCATCTACCATATAGGAGGGCCAGGGCTCGATTCCTGGTGAAGGCAAGCTGGCCCGTGCAGCGAGCTGGCCGAGCTGGCCGAGCGGAGAGCTGTCCCATGTGGAGTGCTGGCCCATGCAGGAGTGCTGGCCCGTGTGGAGAGCTGGCACAGCAAGATGATGCACAAAAAGAGACACAGAGGAGAGACAATAAGAGATGCAGCAGACCAGGGAGTTGAGGTGGCGCAAGAGATTGAGCACCTCTCTCCCACTCTGGAAGGTCCCAGGATCAGTTCCTGGTGTCGCCTAAAGAAAGACAAACAGACACAGAAGAACACACAGTGAATGGACACAGAGAGCAGACAACGG
>JAQZBX010092172.1:0-12412 GCA_029593785.1 Cabassous unicinctus
TTTTTTTTTGGTTACTGCATGCATGGAATATCATTTTCCAGCTTTTCATTTTCAATCTATTGGTATCCTTGGGTCTAAGTTGAGTCTCTTATAGACAGCATGTAGATGGCTTATATTTTCTTATCCATTCTGTCAGTCTGTGTCTTTTGATTGGGGAGTTTAATCCATTAACATTCAGTGTTATTACTGTATAGGTAGTTCGTCACCCATATTGACCTTTGGGTTTGATTTGTCATATCTTGTTTTTACCACTCTTTTTACACATTTAGTTACTTTCCTGGTATAATATTCATTTCTAGACTCTCTTCCAAGCTTCTTTTTCCTGTCTTTTCTTTTCAGGCTGTAGCACTCACTTTAGTATTTCCTGTAAAGCTGGTCTTTTGATTACAAACTCTCTCAGTTTCTGTCTGTGAATATTCTAAACTCATCCTCACTTGAAAGACAGTCTTGATGGATATAAAATTCTCTGGTAGTGTTTCTCTTTCAGTATCTTAAATACATCATACCACTCCCTTCTTGCCTCCATGGTTTCTGATGAGAAATCAGCACTTAATCTTAATGGGTATCCTTTGTATGTGATGAATTGCTTTTCTCTTGCTGGTCTCAGGATTCTGTCGTTATCTTTGGCATTTGACATTCTGATTAGTATGTGTCTTGGAGTTGGTCTATTTGAATTAACTTGAATAAGAGTACCTTGTGCTTCTTGGACATGGATATCTATGTCCTTCAATAAGGTTGGGAAATTTTCTACCACTATTTCCTCAGATATTCCTTCTGTCACCTTTCCCTTCTCCTTCTGGGACAGCCATGACATGTGTTTGCATGTCTCTTGCTGTCATTTAGTTCACTGAGACCTTGTTCAATTTTTTCCATTTTTTTCTTTATCTGTTCCTTTGTATTTTCCCTTTCAGAGGCCCTGTTTTCAAGCCCACGGATCCTTTTTTCTGCCTCTTCAAATCTGCTGTTATATGCTGTAGCTGTTGGGCAATTTGATGTAATTTTGAATTCCAAAAATATAATTGGATCATGCTTGTAAATTGATCTGTTAATCTGGGCATGATTAAGTTATGATTAGGGCGTTGACTGGGCCATGTCAGTAGGGCGTTGAGCCCTACCCCTTGGTGGGTGGGGGAAGAAAATATAAAAGGCATCACAAAGAACAGAGCTGCAGCAGTTTTGAGTAGCAGTTTTGATGTTGGAGTTTTGATGTTGGAGAGAAGGCCCCGGGATAGAGACAAGCCGTTTGCTGAGAGTTTACAGCTGGCCTTGAGGAGAGAAGCAAAGCCTTGAGAGCCTCATAGTCTACAGCTGACCTTGTGCAGGAAACAGAGGCGCTGAGCCCTGAGAGAAACGCAGCCCCGGGAAGAGGGGCACCCAAGAAGCCTGAACCATGGCAAACGTCGGCAGCTGTCTTGCTCCAGCACATGACAATGGACTTTGGTGAGGGAAGAAACTTATGCTTTACAGCCTGGTAACTGTGGAATTCTACCCCAAATAAATACCCTTTATAAAGACCAGCCAATCTCTGGTATATTGCATTAGTGCCCCTTTGGCTGACTAATACATATGCCTCCAGTGTATTTTTAAATTCATTTATTGCGTCTTTCATTCCCATAAGATATGTTATTTTTCTGTGTATGCCTTGAAATTCTTCTTTGTGATTACCTAGTGTCTTCTTGATGCCTTTAACCTCTTTACCCATCACACTGAAATTTATTAAGGAGGTTTGTTTGAACATTTGTGATTCTTTGTCTCAACTCCTTTATGTCATCTGGAGGCTTAGTTTGTTCCTTTGGGCCATATCTTCCTGTTTCTTGGTATGGATTGTAATTTTTTCTTGGTGTCTTGGCATCTCATTTGTTAGATGTATTTATTCTTGGTCCCTTTTCTCTAGGACTTTCTATTGATTGACTTTGTGCTACAACCTGTCTTTGCTACTTGGTTCAACTTAATTTGGAACTTTATAGTGGCTCTTGTGTAGCCAATCTGAATGTTTTCAGCTCTTTTTCATTTGTATCTTGCCCCTTCTCCTTTGCTGGTTGTGGAATAGAAGCCGAGGATTTGGTTGGTACTGTAAGCTGTGGAGGCTGAAGCTGCCCACTTTGTCGCAGGAACTGATGAAGTTTCTCCCACCTTATGTAGGGACAGAGCTGCAGCTGTGTGGAGTAATCCAAGCTGTGCATTCCTAGACCGTCTGTAGTTACCTGAAGAGACTTATGAAGTTCCATGCCCTTTCCTCCCCTACCTGGGTGAGGATGGAGCTTCAGGTGTGGGCAGCAAACTAACCTGTGCAAGTCAAAACTGACTGCAGTTCTCCAGGTAGACTGATGAAGCACTGGCCCCCCTCCGCCCTTGCCAGGGCTGGGAATGGAGCATCCAGTGTGCCTAGCAATCTAGTCTTTGCAGGGCGAAAGTGACTGCAGTTGGCTGGAGCTGGTGAGGGAGCACTGGCCCTCCTGTTTTGTCAAGGGTGGAGATGAAGCCACAGATGTGTTCAGCAATCTAGTTCGTGTGGGCCAAAAGTGGCTGCAGTTTCCCTGAGACGGTGAGGGAGCACTGTCCCTCCTTCTCCTCCTTGTCCTCCTACTCTCTCAGGGGCAGGGATGGAGCTATCGACGTGTCTAATAATTTAGTTTGTGCAGGCCAAAAGTGACTGCTGTTTCTTGGAGAGGCTTAGGGTGCACTGTCCCTCCTCTTTCCCTGTCAGGGGTGGGGATGGAGTCAGAAATGTTTCCAACAGTCTCATCCATGCAGGCTGAAAGTGGCTGCTGTTGCCTGGAGAGGCTGAGGGAGTACTGTCCCTTCTGCCCTGTCAGGGGTGCAGATGGAGCCACAGGAGTGCCCAACATTCCAGTCTGCGTGGGCCGAAAGCGCCTGCAGGTGCCCAGAGAGGCTGAGAAAAGACTACCCACCCATCCTATTGGGGGTGGAGATGTATCCACAAGTTTGCCCACCAGTCTAGTCATGCGGCCCAAAAGCAACTGCAGTTGCCTCGAGAGGCTGAGGGAGCACTGTCCCTTATGCCCTGTCAGGCAGGGATGGATCCACAGGTGTGCCCAACACTCTACCCCTTGTGGGCCCAAAGTGCCTGCGGTTGCCCAGAGAGGCCAAGGAAAGGCAGCTTCTCTCCTGTCCTATTGGGATGCGGGGTGGAGCCCCAGTTGTCCGACTGTTCAGTCTGTACTGGCTGAAAGTGCCTGCAGTTGCCCAGAGAAGCTGGTGCAGGTTTCCCCAGCTTCCTCCCTGCTGGAGGTGGGGCTGGAGCCTAGGCTAGGGCTGCAGTTCCACCTGGGTGGAAAGAAGCTGGTCCTTACCTTCACTGTGATTTTCAGTCAGCTCTGCTTCCCCTCATTCTGGGGGTAGTGTTAAAATGGAGGCTGTTGGCTTCTTTCTGACTTGGACAGGTTCAAATTTTAGCTGTTCTTAGGATTGGACTTTGGCCAGCTGAATTTACTAATCAGTAGCTGAAATCGGTGCCTGACTGTCTCTTCCTTCCCCGTTTTCGGAACATGGATCTTCCAACTCCAGCAAGGGTGGCTTGTGCCACCAGTAGGGGATGGGTATTGGCCTCCATGACATGGAGTGCTCTACTCACGAATCTTCATGAGTAGAAGCCTCCTCCTGTTCTTCCGAGGATGTTCAGGATGTTCTTCTGGTCTACTGGTTCCCCCCAAACGGGTGCTTTAGATAGCTGTAATTGCTAACTGCCCTGTAGGATGAGATGACTCTTGGAGCTCCTTACTCTGCCACCATATTGCCCCCTCTCTTTTTATCAGGTTACATTTTCTCAATTTTATTTTATATTATGGGACAACTCTAAATGTGTAATTTAAATGATGTGTAATAGGGTAGTAATCCATGCTATAAAAGTGGTATATAGTTTCAAAGAAAGATAAGCATAGCATTTAATTAAACTTTTTGTGCATTAAAAATTTTATTGAGCCATTCAGATTTTTATGTCCTTAGTGCTATTCCTGTATATTTTTTATTTACATTCATTGCAACCAGTAATAACTAAAATCTGCATATGTGATTTGACCTTATGTTTAAAAAGAAATATGGAGTGGATTTCTTTACTCTAGCCAAATAATGTTGCCTGAATGAACCCTTTTACAGGTAACATGCTTACAGCAAATGCATACTGGTGAAAACGTTTTTGACGGTACCTTCAGCTTTCATAAATCCTTTGACTTCAAGATCACTCATAGTGTTTTTTTTTTACCTGGCATCTCACTGAATTCATATGGGGTTTTCAGAGACATTTGAAATGGTATTGTTTTTCATATGGGCTGATTTACCACTCTGAATTAGTTTCTAAAGAGATGGCATAAACTAACATTTTGTTTGTGAAGGTTCTGCACTCTGCTTTTCTTTTTACAATAGCTTTTTATTGAAATGTAATTCACATGCCATATAATTCACCCATTTAAAGCTTATGATTCATTTGGTTTTCAGTATATTCATAGGGTTGAGCAACCATCTGCACTATCTAATTCAGAATATTTTCATTACCCCAAAAATGAAACCCTGTACCCATTAGCAATCACTATCCATTTTCCCCCGAACACCCCAGGCCTAGGCAACCAGTACTCTGCTTTCTCTCTCTATAGATGTGCCTATTTTGGACATTTTATCTAAATGGAAACATACAGTATGTGGTCTTTTCTTGACTGGTTTCTTTCACTTAGCACAATATTTTCAGGGTTCCTCCATGCCACAGCACGAATCAGTACTTATTTGTTTTTATTGCCAGATAATGTTCTATTTACAGATAATACCACATTTTATTCATTCATCAGGTGATAGAAATTTGGATTTTTTTGTTTTTTTTTGGCTATTATGAAAAACACTGCTGTGAACATTTGTTTTCAACTTTTTTATGTGGACTTAAGTTTTAATTTCTATTACATCTATACCTGGGAGTGGAATTACTAGATCATATGGTAATTCCATGTGTAACATTTTGAGGAACTGCCTGCCAGATTGTTTGGCAAAACACTTCCCCACTTTAAATTCTCACCAGAGGTTATGAGGGTTTAACTTTCTCCACATCCTTGCCGACACTCATTATTATCTGTCTTTTTGACTATAGCAATCCTAGTGGGTAGACTATCTCATTGTGGTTTTGGCCTGCTTTTCCCTGACGGTTAGTGATGTAACGACCATCTTTTCACTTTTGGTGCTTTTTGGTCATTTGTATTCCTTCTTTAGAGAAATGTCTGTTCAAATCTTTAGACAATTTTTAAAAATTGGATTGTCTTTTTATATTTATCTTTTTTTTTTAATTTGTTTTTTTGTCTTTTTGTGTTGTAAGAGTTCTTTGTATATATTGTGGATACAAGTTCCTTATCAAATATGTGATTTGCAGATATTTTCTCCCATTCTGAGAATTGTCTTTTCTTGATGGTATTCTTTGAAGCACAAAAGTTTTTAATTTTGATGAAGTCAAAATTATCTATTTTTTTCTTTTGCTGCTCGTGCTGTTGGAGTCACATCTAAGAAAGCTTCATATATATATATATAACAAATAACATTTATGTAAACAAATGCACATATATGCATATGTATTTATATATCATTTTACAAATAAAAAAAATTAAAAAAAAAAAAAATAAGAAAGCTTCGCCTGGACTAAGGTCATAAAGACATACTCCTCTATTTTCTGCTAAGAGTTTTATAGTTTTAGTTCTTACATTTAGTTCTATGGTTCATTTTGAATTACTTTTTGCATTTGATTTGAGAAAGGGGGTCTAACTTCATTCTTTTGCATGTGGATATCCAGTTGTCCCAGCACCATTTGTGGAAAAGACTATTCTTCCCTCATTGAATTGCTTTGGCACTCTTGTCAAAACTCAGTTTACTGTAAATTAAATGTTCATTTCTGAACTCTGAATTCTGTTGATCTGTATGTTTCACCTTAGGTAAGTACCACACTATTTTGATAATTTTTGCTTTTGTTAAGTTTTGACATCTGGGAGTGTGAATCCTCCGACTTTGTTGTTGTTTTTCAGGATTGTTTTGTCTATTCTGGGTCCCTTGAATTTCCAAATGAATTTTATCATCAGCTTCTAATTTCTGCAAAAAAGCCAGCTAGGAATTTGAAAAGGATCGTGTTGATTATGTAGATAAATTTGTGGGTAATGCCATCTTGAAACTATTAAGTCTTCCTGTTTATTTAGGTCATTGTTAATTTTTCTCACCCATCTTTTGTGGTTTTAAATATAAAGGTTGCACTTCTTTTGCTATAGTTATTCCCAAGTATTTTATTCTTTTTGATGCTTTTATAAATAGTATTTTCTTAATTTCATTTTTGTATTGTTCATTGCTACTGCATAGAAATATAATTGATTTTTGTATATTGATTTTGTACCTATAACCTTGCTGAACTTGTTCATTAGTTGCAATTTATTTTTAATGGATTTATTAGGGTTTTCTATATTTAGGATGATGTTATTTACTTCTTATTTTCTTATTTTCCATTTTGGGTGCCTTAATTTCACTTTCTTGGCTAAATATCCTGGCTAGAACCTCCAGTACAATGTTGAACAGGAGTGGCTAGAGCAGATATCTTTATCTTATTCCTGATCTTAGGGAACAAACTTGGAGTCTTTCACCACTGCTGTGTTTTTTTCTTAGATGCACTTCTATTTCTAGTTTATTGAGTGTGTTTATCATGAAGTGGTGTTGGATTTTGCCAAATGTTTTTTCCTGCCTCTGTGTGATAAAGTGTATTACATTGATTGGTTTTCTTCTGTTGAACCACTCTTGTATTCTTGGGATAAATACCACTTGTTCATGGTGTACAGTCCTTTTTATATGTTCCTGGATTCAGTTTGCTATAGTATTTTGTTGAAGATTTTTACTTCTGTATTCATAAGATGTTTGTCTGTAGTTTTCTTGTAATATCTTTGGCTGGTGTTGGTATCCGGGTAATACTAGCCTCATAGAATAAGCTATGAAGTGCTTCATCCTCTTCTATTTTTTGAAAGAGTTTGTGCATAATTGCTATTGATTGATTCTTCTTTAAATGTTTGGTAGAAGTCACCAATTCACCAATGAAACCATCTGGACTTTTCTTTGTGGAAAGTTTTTAAGTTACTATTTTAATCTCTATACACATTATAGTTCTATTCACATTTTCTGCTTTTTCTTAGGTCAGTTATGATGGTTTCTATCTTTCTTATTTTCCATTTCATCTAAGTAATTTGTTGCCATGCAGTTGTTATAGTATTACCTTATAATCCTTTTTATTTCTCTAGGGCTGATAATAATCTCTCTCTTTCTCTAGGACTGAGAAGAGAATAATAAATTACTATTACTCATTAGTAATAATGAGTCTTCTCTTTTTTTCCTTGGTTAGTCTAGCTACAGGTTTGTCAATTTTGTTCATCTTTTTAAAGAACCAACTTTTGGTTTTATTGATTTTCTCTATTTTTCTATTCTCTTTCATTAATTTCCATTCTGATTTTTGTTACTTCCTTCTTTCTGCTTGCTTTAGGTTTAATTTGTTCTTCTTTATCTGGTTTATTAAGCTTGAAAGTTAGGTTATTGGTTTGAGATCTTCTTTTTTAATATAGGCATTTACAATTATAAATTTCCCTTTCAGCACTGCTTTATTTGCATTCTGTAAGTTTTGGTGTGTTGTGTCTTCATTTTCATTCATCTGAAAGTATATTCTAATTTCTCTTGTGATCTCTCCAACTATTGGTTATTTAGGAGTATGTTGTTAAATATCCACTTATTTGGGTATACTCTAAATTTCTTTTTGTTATGATTTGTAATTTCATTCAGTTGTGGTTGGAAAATATTCTTTGTATGATTTCACGCCTTTTATATTTACTGAGACTTATATTATGGCCTAGCATATTGTGTATCCTAGAGGATGTACCATGTACATTTGACAAGAATGTGTCTTCTGCTGTTACTGGGTGGAATGCCCTGTAGATGTTTTGTAGTATTGTTAAAGTTTTCTCTTTCCTTGTTATTTCTTCGGATGTTTTTTCTGCTCTTTCTCTCTCGCTCTCTCTCCCGTTATGTGTGTGTTGGTCTACTTAATGGAGTCATATATTTGAGGCTCTGTTCATTTTTCTTCATTCTTTTCTTGCTCTGTTCTTTGGATTGCATAATCTCTATCAGTCTACCTTCAAGTTTGTTGATTCTTCTGCCAGTTCCTATATACTGTTAAGTCCCTCTAGTGAAATGTTCATTTTAGGTATTTTGCTTTTCAACTCCTTAATTTTCAGTTGGTTCTTTTTTCTATTATAGCTCCCTTTTTACTGATATTCTCTATTTGATGAGACATTATTATCATTTTTTCCTTTACTTTTTTTTTTAAAGATTTATTCTATTTATTTATCACCCCCCCACCCTCGTTATTTGCGCTCGCTGTCTGTTCTCTGTGTCCATTCGCTGTGTGCTCTCTGTGTCAGCTCATCTTCTCATTAGGAGGTACCAGGAACTGAACCTGGGACCTCCCCTGTGGGAGAGAGGCACTCAATCGCCTGAGCCACCTCCACTCCCTGCTTTGTTGTCTCTCTCATTGTGTTTCCTCTTTGTGTCTCCTTGTTGCGTCATCTTGTTGCATCAGCTCGCTGTGCTAGCCCATCACGCCAGCTTGCTGTCTTGGTTGTCTTTTCCAGGAGGCACCAGGAACTGAACGCAGGACCTCCCGTGTGGTAGGCAGGAACTCAATTGCTTGAGCCACATCCTCTTCCCTTCCTTTAGTTTTTAAAGCATGGCTTTCTTTGGTTCTTTGGACCTATTAATAATAGCTGCCTTGAAGTTTTTGTCTGCCATATTCAACATCTAGGCCCCATCCCAGGCAGTTTCTGTCACCTTTTTTTCCTGTGCATTGGTCATACTTTCCTGTTTCTTTGCATAGCTCATACTTTTTTATTTGTAAACTGTACAATTCAGATAATATATTGTAGCAATTCTGGATACAAACCTGCCCCCCAGTCCCACCCTCTGACTTGTTTGGTTTATTGGTTCAGTGATTTGGTTAGTCTATTTTAGTGAAATCTACTGCATCCCCCTCTCCTGGCAGCAAGAAGCCTTTGATCCCACTCCCTAGAGCATTCAGCTTGGGGCATATGCACAGTCATCTTGAGATGACAGTGGTTTTTAGCATTTAGCATTAAGCTCTTTGCCTCTCTTGGTATCACGACCATACTTTTCTGGAGCTCAGTCTCTGTAGCATGGAGCTGGGATGAGAAATGCTGGCAGCCTGTCCTTCCCAGGAAGACAGCATAACTCTTGACTGGCAGCTGGGGGGAGAGTGAACGCCATCGTCTTGCCACACCTGCCCAGTGTGGAGTCTTCTTCATGCTGAGCTGTTGCAGATAAGGGAGAGCAAACTGTGTCTTGTGCCATAGGCGCTTCCTGTCCTCATCAAGATTCAGTAGGTTTTCTTGAATAAATATTTCTTCATTTGCTTTATGCACTTAGGACAAATTTCCAGAGACATTAAGTGGTTGTATGTTTGTTTTTATAATAATTTTCACCTTTTTTGATTGCTTCACTGGAGAGCAGTTCCACAGAGCTCCTCACATCACCGTTCTGGAAGTTGTTCTGCCCTGTGTTTTTATTATTGCTAATTTTTCTTTTTATCTCCCATTCTTTCCTAAAGAGAAGTTAATGAAGGCTCACTAATTTGTACTGATAGCGCCTATACAATGTGTATATGCTAGATTAAATTAGAATTGTAATACACCTACAGAGTTGCAGTGTCTAGAGAATCATTTCACTGTTTGATATGAGTTTGCATTGTATAATTTTAAGAAAGATATATACACATGCTTATGTATATATGTAAATCTTACTCTATGATTTCTTAAATTTGCAAAACTGTCAAGGAGGTTCTAAAATGAGTATATGTTTAGGAGTAGATCTCAGTTAAGTTAAAAATTAATTGTAATCTCTTCAGCCTCTTGGGCATTGTTTCTGGGGCTTTTTTTGTGTGTGTTTTTGACAAAATTTCTGTATGGGAAAGAATAACCTTAATTTGTTTATCTTTTAATAAAAGTTTTCAAAGTACGTAGACTCTTTATCGCATTTGCTCTTCATAGCAACTCTGTGACATTGGGGCAGGACTGGCCTTGTCATCCCTTTCTGTTGTGAAGAAATGGAAGTGTTGAGAAGTTAAGTGATTGGCCTAAGGTCAAACTGGGATTCAAACTCTTCTTGATTCTTTCTACCATGCTGTAAGATAATTAGATTTTGGGGCCCTTAACAGGGAACTGCGAGCTGTTCTAGCAGTAGTCCTGTGTAAAGAGATGGTCACTGCTGCAGATGAGGTTCTTTGCCTGCTGTGTTTTCACCCTAGAAATTCTTATTCCACTGGGCAAACCCCGACTTGCAGATAGAGCAAGCACTCTTTATTTGTGGGCCTGGCTGCCGAGAGAAAGCAGTTTGGGCATCCTACGTTGGTTTGCAGCCTTGAAGTATATGGCATTATATCATATATTGAAAGAAGCTAATTCTTATCATGAAGTGCAAAAGTAACTTCCGCCTGTATGCGACTGCAGTTTTCTACGTGAGCAAATGGCCAGTGTACCTGTGCTTAGAAGCAGGCACAGAAGCCAGAAAAGTTCTCTTTTTTGAAAAGCTCAGGTGATCTCATGGCTTGCTTTAGGGGCTCCATGCAGCAATTCACTGTGGTTCTGTTAATATAATGCGGAGAACTAATTTAATTATGTTCAAGAAAATAAATTTATTGCTTTTGGTGTGAAACATTTAGGGTAAATAACTGTTAATTTACTAACTTAGGGACTTCAAGCAACCATATCAGTGCATAAAATCTATTTTGACTCTATTGGTTATCATAAATAATCATATAAAAACACTGAAAAGTTGGTTATTTTTTGAGATATTTGATGGGAAGATAAGTAAAGATAGATTGTTTGTATATCCCAAGATAGCAAGTCAATTCTTTTTATTAACACCTTTATAAAAGTAGCATATAATTGCAGCTAGTGAGATTGTGTAGAACTTAATAAATTACTCCAGAATGTTTGTTTCCATTACTATTTTCAATCATTCAGATAGATACCAAAATTTCAAAATATAGTGCAGCATAAATAAAATAAAACTGGAGTATTTATGACCTGGATTGTGTGTAATACAATATAAAGCCAATATTTAGTTACTTCTGTTCTTCCAAATACCAGGAATTCCATATAAGCATGGGATTTTAGCTGAAATTTTGTTGACATTGGATTATAGAAAATACCATTTTGTAATACTTATTAAGTGCCGTTGGATCCTTGAAATAATAAAACTTATTATTTTCTTAGTTGTTCTTAGATACCTTAAAAAAACAAAACAAAAAAACACACACAAAAAAACTGTGCTCATAGACCCAGTAATCTAATCACACTTCTGAGTCACTGATTGTTTTCCACCTTTTATTATGAACGTTATCAAACATAAAGGAAAATCGAAAGAATAGTATTATCACCTGGTATACATCACTTAGATGTAATGATTAGTTTTTCCATGTTTGCTATATCTCTTTTTGGTATAAATCATTTTAACTTAGATTAGATGTCATGAAATTTTGTGTCTGAATTCTTTAGCACACATCTGCAAAAAAGTGTGTGTTTCTCCAAAAACATACCATTATCACACATAAGAAAATTAACAACGAATTTTAAATGTCATCTTATATCTAGTCCTTACTTGTATTTTGCCATTTAAAAAAATTAGCATCCAATCAAGTTTGGTACATTTCAGTTGGTTGTTATATCTTTTTATATATTTTTACTCTAGAACATTTTTTCCATGACTTCTTTTCGTCAAATTTTTATTTTGAAAATTTTCAAACTTACAGAAAAGTTAAGAGAATATGATGAACACCCACACACTCTTCACCAGGGTTTGCCAGTTGTTAACAACTTCCTCACATTTGTTTTATCTTTCTCTCTCTCCCTTTTTACTGGAAACATTGGAAAGTAAGTTATGGAGGCTATGACAGTTCATCTGTAAATACTTAAATATGCTTCTCCCTAAGTATGCTGAAGGATATTATCCTGCATAATCAAAATATTTATCATTCCTAAAGAAATTAACAGTAATTCTATAATGTCTTCATAGTCCATATTTAAAATTTTGCAGTCATGTAAAAAATATATTTTATAGCTTTATTTTTAAAATCCAGGATCTAGTCAAGGTTCACATATTGTATATGGATATTGTGATTCTTTAGTATCATGATTTTTCTTTTCTTTTATGACTTTGACATTTTTAAAGCATTTAGACCAGTTGTTTTTAGAATATCCTATATTTGTGATTGGAACATTTCCTAATGACATTTAGATTCGCTTTAAATCTTTTTGCTCCAAATGCTTTGTATGTGATCTGTATTTGCATTGAGAACCTTATTTATTTATTTTAAAGATTTATTTATTTACAT